>OMNN01101926.1:6184-31609 GCA_900302755.1 Chromis chromis
CTGCTGTCTGCTTAGAGCATATGTGTCAAACTCAAGGCCCGCGGGCCACATCTGGCCTACTACATACATACACAGTTGCTCACCGATGACAGTTGTCTCGGACCAATCAGCGGTCTAGAAATTTCCACGTCATGTTATACAACCGGGCTACTTTTTTTGGAACCCCGACTGAGCAGGTACCAAAAAACATGGTACCTGGTACCTGCTTAACAGGTACTTTTTCTGGTGGAAACGCGGCTAGAGTCGAGCTGTGCCGAGCCGATACTGTCGGTGGAAACGCGGCTTATAAAGCCAGATTAGTGGGTTAGCGAGATGTGTTGAACCTGAATCCAGAGTTGTAGGCTTTTAACGTTGCTAGATCAACATTGGTAACTGATGCTGCACAGCTAACAAAGTGATTCAGATTCTCCGCAGAGGAAATGAAACTCCTTTCTCCATTTGCTTCTCTGGTGGGAGAAGATGTTAGGAGAGGAGACGAGGAAAGGAATCGAGGATGTACATCAACAACCAACCATGCAAAAACCTTATGTTGTGTTTCAAACGTGCTCCTAAAAATGGAGTTGCGTCCAGTAACTGCTGTTTATCGTTGTTTTTTTGATGTCGGGCTTGACGTTTTTACCAAATGATTGCGTCCCCTCTTGAGTCTGATGGATCCTGCACCTCTAATGGAAACAGAAAAGCTCCCTAAAGTTCCTGTAAATGCTCTTGCAGTGGAAAGATCTGATCCAGTCTTGGATTATACAGACGGTGGAAACAGAACTTTTGCTACAACTACTCATTCAGAAGTGGAAATCTCTTCTTCCTCATTATCTCTCCCCGACGTCACCGATAATAAGAGCTCAACCTTCTGCCTTCACCGTCTCCGTCTAAATATAGCAAAATGCAGGCGCTGTCATTGACAAATCTGTTCATCAGACACCTTTGTGAGGATAAAAAATGTGCGTCTGACTCAAGGTCCTCGGTGCAGCTGCCCAGACTTTAACAGCCGCGGTTTCCAGGAAGCTTCAATTATCTCCCATCAGATCGCTATCGAATCGCATGCGTTGTGTCGGGAACCTATTGGGAATGAGAGTACTCGGAAACACAAGGAAATGTGTGCTTCTCCTCCACCCAGACTTTTAGAAAATGTTGTGCTTTGGACACAATTGTGACATTTTCATAAACAGGTCTGCTCTGATATGTATGGGTTTAGCAGGCAGATTGAAATGAGAGACTAATTGACAAAGCAGCTGTTCTTCAACATGCAGAAGACCCTTCAGAAGATCTGACCTTTGACCTCTGACTGCCATTACTCAGCACAACTGCTTTAACACATTCCCCCAGTTCCCAGACCTCCGTTTCCATTAAGGTTTATTTAGGTAACCGCTTCAATAAGTGCATATTTGTAGTAATTTTATTTGAATGAGTGGGAAACATCAGAATCCGCTGCTCCTCCAAGCAGTGACTCTGACACGCTGACTAACGCTGCGAACAAAGACGTAACAAACCTGTCAGTGATGAGTCTTGTTCTATTTTGCAGCGCCAAATCACAGACTCCTCTGCAGCGAACACACACACACACACACGTTCTGTCGCTACTGTCGCACGACTAGCGCGCAGACACGATTCGCACAACCGAGTTACATCAGATGCCACAGATCATCACCATGGCAGCGACTTAGAAGTATTGGTAGCAGGGAGACAGCTGCCTCCTCTCACGCTGAACTCTGTGTGTGTGTCTGTGTGTGTGTGTGTGTGTGTGTTTCAGGGGCACTGCCATCTCCGGGATTGTGTTTGGCGTTGTGTTCTTGATGGGGGCGGTGGCGGCCTTGTTCCTCTGCGTATGTATGTGCATGAAGAACGGGCGTGGCGCTCGGGTCGGCGTGTTCAGCACCTCGTACATCAACACTGTGACCCAGGGATACCCAGGTGGGTCGACACACACAAGAACAACGATAAAGGGCGTGCACAAAACAACACAATACACTCTTAACCATTGGTTTCAACTGATTTATTAAGATTTAATCAATAATTTATTCGTATTAACCCCTTTAAGGATATACATGAGTAAAAGTAATTCCCAAAATAAAACTATACGTGAACAATTGATTGATTAATTGATTAATTTGACAGTTTTGAGTTGAAATTATGATTTAAAAGAATCCCACACTGGTTATTTGAGTGTTTTTACCACTCAGAAATAACCAGCAATAACTGATCTATTAGCGTTAATAAATTATTGATTAATGTTAATAAAGCATTAATTACTCGTCATAAACCTTGAATTTTTCACAATATAGTCTCTGAGCCACAGGAAGTTTCCCAGTGGTGTAAACTAACTAAGTAGATTTACTCAAGAATTGTACCTAAATGCAACATTGAGGTACTTTACTTGAGTATTTCCATTTTACGCTACTGTATTCTTCCTCTTGACGATGTTTCAGAATAAAATGTTGTGCTTTTTACTCCCATACATTCACCTGAAGGCTTTAGATACTTTTAAAAGGGAGATTTTACACAATGTTTAGGAATAAACCAGTGTAGTCAGTCATATTTCAGAAGTCTCCACCAAATAATGATTTTTCCTCTGAACCCCTCACATGGTTTCATTTCAGTAAATGTTCAACTGATCCAATATTTCATTAAAAAAAAAAAAATCGAGTAAAGATTCGAGAAAAACTGGAAGTAGATTTGTGTATTTCTGTGTTCATGTATATAAAACTGTATATACAGTAGTTCAAACTAGCTCCACCTGCAGTATCTCCAACAGTAACACTGATGCTTCACTATTAATAATGTAGTGATTTCACATATAGAAATATCGATCAGAGGGAACAAAGCTTTTACTTTTAACTATATTTTTCTGCTCAAACTTATGTACTTTTACTTAAGTAGGATTTAGGAAGGACTACTTCTAATGGAGTATTTTCATAGCTGTTTTGTCATTTTTACTCAAGTAAACGATTATTCCACCACTAGACTCTCCTATCATGTTAAGTTAATAAAGATTTACTGCATTATTTGTTGCTTATCTATAAAGTATGACTACATTATTTGTATTATTTATCACTTTTCACATAGAATAAATGATCAGGAAGTGGTTTCACCTTATTCATTAGTGTCCATGTGATGATAAACTACAGTTTACACACAAAACCATTGTGTCGCACAGATTATATGACAGTGAAACTTCATCTCCTGTCCTCAAGGGACCCGATCTTAATAGAAAACAGCAAATGTCAAGGACCTGAAAAGGTGTCGTATGTTACAGGGTCCACCTTGGCCTCGAGCAATACTCCTCAGCACAAAGAGGATTATTTTCCGAATGTAAAAGCCCAAACTCCACCGTGACGTCTATTCAATCCTCATAACTGCTTTTTGAAAGTCTCATAACTGCCCCTCATTTTCCTGCTTTTTTACCTGCTGTGTTTTCTTTCCCCCTTCACTCTCGCTCTTTACTGCCTGTTACACTTTGTTCCCGCTTAAGGGGAGAAAATGGTGACCTTGTTTTCTACATGGTCCTCACAGGTACATTGTCTGAGCGTCGGTGTACGGTGACACTCCCCGGCCCCTGGAATGCTGGTTTATTTTCTGGGGCTTATCATTTATTTATCATGTTTCATTCTCCTCTGCGTATCGTCTTCATGCTACACTGGACGAGCGCCTTTCACACCGATCATGTTTCATGTACATGCTGCTCGACATGATGCAATATGAATGCTTATGGCTGCATGGAGCGACGGTGATATGAATTATTTCCTGTCTGTCCACTGGATGCTGTTGTGCTGTTATTTTCATCCTTCAATGGCGCAAAGATGAACAACTCTACAGGTTTTTTTTAGTTTAAAATAAAGCCTCTACTCAACAGCTACTACACTGTGTGCAATTAAAATGAATAGTTGTAGGTTTTAGTGATGCAACCCCTCAGATTGGAGTAGGGTTTAACTTAATTCTTCTTTTCTTTTATGTCTGCTACTTTGATGTGTTGGTGAATTAAGTGTTTCCCTGGTGATGCAATGTGGTCAACAGAACAGCCTTTTACTGCCATTTCTGACCTCATTCAGTGCTTGTCTGAGGCCCTTCCTCTCAGGTTGGAGTTTATGAATTGAGCCACTAGAGGGCGCAACTGTTCTGTCAAACTCCCTGCAGAATCAGGGCAGGCAGCCTGAGCCGAGGTCGACCTCATTAAACACGCAAGAAATGTGACATTTGTAATTATTGCACAAGAAATGAATGATTTTAACCAACTTGCAGAGCTAATTTACTTTATTTTGTACTTGAATTCAGGTCCTCCACCTCCGTACACCTACGACTATGAGATGTACCCTCCGTCCCTACACCCCCCACCCTACACCCCAACTCAACCTCGGCCGGTGAACTACTCCCCTCCTCCTCCTTACCCCGGCTGCACCCGCAAGTGAATCCCTGCTGCGCATCAGCTCGGAAGAAGCTCTATTTTCCTGGATCCCCCTGACTTAGAGATGCCTGCAGAGATTCGAAAGCAGCAAAATTTCCACATTAAAACATAAAGAGGGACCCAGCGCTGTGTTATTCAGCCTGCCAGAACACCCTGTTCAGTGTCACTGCAGTTCTGCTGCTCCGTAGTGGAGCAAATGGTGGGAAAATAATCACTTAACAAAATGTGGGTCAGGACAGCCAAAGAACGTCCCATTGCGTCTGATAGACTTAACTGTTGGCGGCCCTGCTGGCCTGCAGCTGGTACTTTTTGCTCGCTAATAACCAATATCCTTATCTGTTCCCGCCTGCACACATCAAAGGCAGCGCACCGCTTTGATGAAGGTGAAGACCACTTTTGTCAGCACAGAGGGGAACCTCGCATCACTGGAGGAAAAAAAGACTTTCCAGGACACAATGTAGACTGTGCTTTTATGGGAAGTTATCCATTTTTCCTCTCTTTGTTTTTTTTAAAAACCGTGTCAGTGACTGAGGTGGGAGTTGATGATTAAAGCCGTTTTAAACAAGTCAGGTCTGGACCTGCCATGCGTAGAGACAAAGACTTGAACATAATGCATAATAACGCTGACCTGAATGGCACGGAGAACTTGAAAGGCCTGGGTTGATGGTAATGAACTGGTTTTTATTGCCTTACTTGAAACAATGAGGGTGGAAACTGAACCGAGTTCACACTGAAACAGAAAAATGTAAATCTTGTGCTTTTGAAAGATTCTTGAATAAAAATTGTGAAGCATTTAAGTGAATTGCAGTCATGGGCTAACTGAGGCTTTTAATTGAAAGTGGCCTCACTGTGCTATGACTGATTCATGTGATCTGTGAATGATGGAAGGGATTTAACCATATAAATAATGTCAGGTACATAATTGTTACTGTTTCAGTGGCTGTGTTGTAAATTAAAGATGTTTTAAGTATGAACATTGACTTTGGTCTACATTTATTGATAGGAGAGATCAGTAGTGTACAGACTGGGGGCCATGGCCTCCATTCAAATCTCATTTGCAATATACTTTGCCATTTACTACCGTACTATGTATTATGGCAGGAAAAGGATAGACCATGTCCCAAGACATATGTCAAATGCAAAAGGCAAAAACTACCTGGATGTCTGATTACATCCAGTCGAATTTTGCAGGTGCAAGCCAGCATCCTTTTCTGGCCTTTCTGACCCACAATCCTCTAGCTTATTTCATATTACAGACAGCAATGGTCAGAATTTAAGGAGCTAAATTATGACCAAGTAGTATGTCCCAGATGTATGCATTCTGCAGAAAACTGTTTCATAAGGACTACAGTACAGCAGTGTGTCCTTAAAGTATAAAGAAAAGGGACACAGACATGAAAACAATACCAGGAAGTTAAGTTTAGTTTGCTGCTTCCCGTTATTTGTAGGTTTTCCTCAGAGTTGATTAAATACCTGCAGCATCAGACAGCAGCAGGATCCTTGAGAGCATTTCCAAAGAGAGAGAGTTGCATGCACGTATGTACAACACGGCAGTAAGTTCATTATTTATTAGGAGACCGGATCAATAAGTATGTAATGGTAAATGACACAGGACATTTCCTCAGAGTTCATCAGACAGGTGAGCTCTCACACACAACACAGACATAATTGTCCATATGCAGTCATTACTGAATGTGACCTTTCTAATCTATATCATGTATTTGCCACAAAATGACAACGGGTAGCTGAGTAACAAGGAAAATACATTTAGTATTGAAATCATAAACTATAGATGTTTTCCCTTTGGGTGAACTTTTTCTGGGGATATTTTGAACAGTAATAACACCCAAAATGGGTTAGTCCATCATAAATCATTAAGTTTTTTTTTTTTGTTGACAATTTCTGCATGACATCTCTGAATTTTTTTATAGCTTAAATATGCATATTAATACAACATATTAAAAAAGAGATTTGTGAAATTGTAGCATAATATATCAAATACTTTCCAAGATAGTTTTTGTTCCAGTTGTCCATTGTTAAAGATCAACAAAAAAAGCTTTTCCCCCTCATTTTTGTGACCAAGAAATTTATAATAAATAATATTCTATGCAACTACATGTGGTTCAGAAAATGTCACTAATTGATATCACTCTGTGTTATCTTTTTTGTTGTTCTTGCTGTTAATGTGTGTCCCAAGATAGGACTTTTCATGAATGTTTAAATTATTTTTTATATTTCAACTCACTCATAATTAGAGCTCATTGGATCTACTTGTCCAATATTGCAGATTCTGAATCAATGGCATGATTGATAATAACAGTGGAAATTTCTGGCTTTTATCTTGAAAAGCTCCAGAAATAGTGGGATCCCAAAATAGAAACAAATTTCAATGTGCAAAGTGGGTTGACAGGCGATTAAAACTAAATATCTTGGAAAGCATGTAATAGAAAATTTTACATAGTGTATGATTTAAAAAAAAAGTTTTAAGCAAATCAGCAGTGTTTAAGCAGAAGGCCCCTCATAATTTGGAACAGCCCAACGGTTAACTGTAGCAGTATTAGTTCAGCAACATCAGATAACTTTCACTATTAAATAAAAAAACAAAACACATCAACAGCATTAAAAAAAATCCTAAAATTCATCTGTTTTTTGGTGTGCCACCCCAAGATGTTTTGTGGCCCCCATGAAACATTCTTGGTTGCGCCCCTGTATAGAAATTAAAAGGCTGGATGCGCGTGTACGTACGGGGACGTGTTAGCTAAAAAACGTGTGTGTTAGGAAGATAACGCGTGCATGAGTGAAACTGTGTAACTGTGTGTGTGTGTGTGTTGTGCCTGCATGTACATGTGTGTGTGTGTGTGTGTGTGTGTGTGTGTGTGTGTGTGTGTGTGTGTGTGTGTGTGTGTGTGTGTGTGTGTGTGTGTGTGTGTTAATCCCACTCGGCCGTGGTCAGGTGATCCGGCGCTGAGCAGCTGTGCAGCCTCGGTATCGCTCTCCATCAGACAACGGGAGTCACCGGCGCCGAGAACACGCTCCGCTTTTTCTCACCAAACGTTCGCACCGTTCGTCGAAAACGCTGCCCTCAGGAACGTCGTGTCAGCGGAACGACATGGGGGACCGAGTGGCTTTACTGCTGCTGGCCGTGGCGGCTTCGGCTCTGGCCGTGGAGGTAAGAAAAAAAAGGCGTTTTTAGTGCGAGAATTAGTGTTTTCCACCATATTGTTGCTGTCAGCTGAGTCAAGCTAGCCGGAGGTAGCTAGCGCCGCTGTACCTTCAGCGCTAAAGCTTCGACTGTTATTGTTATTTTTCTGTCTTAAAATGAAAAACCAGGCAAATGAAGTAGCCAAATTAACTTATTGTATTATATATACCAACTAATAAACACTGACTATGTGTAATGTGGCATTTTAATCTGCTGTGGGGTGTGGTGTTTTGTATTCGGTTAAATTTAACGGAAGAATTTCTGCACCGTTAACGTAGTTACACGTAAATAACTTGTGTAAAAGCTAAATTATGTTACTCCCGTGAGTACCTAAACTATTTTTAACAAGCAAATTGGTGTTTAAAGGAAATAAAAGGTGCAAATTGTTAAGCCTGTCGTTTTATATTGAATGTCTTAACCGGAGGTGTAGATGTAGCTAGCTTGACAATGAATGTGAACACTTCGCTGTTTCTAAATCACAGTCTGCTCGCTGTTAACGTTAATTTCGCGTTACTAGTTGGACATTTTGTTAGTGTTTCTCATTGTTTAATAGTTATTAATCTCCTCAGAAGCGAAACACATACCCAGAACATTTAAATACCCCTGTCCCGACCCGCCGTGTTGCCTTTTCTCTCGCTTCCAGCGTGTGGTAACTGATTTATTGAGACTGTGTGACAATGGGGGAGACTGTGTGACACCTTTGATTTAAAGCTGCTCCCACTTTATTTCCTTCTTCTTTGTGTTAAACCGATAAAAAAAAACGTGCTTTCCTGCGATTTAAAATGCTACAAGCAAGTTGCCAACAAATTATTTACCTTCTATAATGCTGCGAAAATGGTTCTTCTATCAGGAAAATGCGTTTACAGGTGATTCGGACATATTTAGCCTCGTTAAAGTAATGACGGGGGATAAATGAAAAGCGTATTGTCTCATTTTCCATATCCCGAGGGCTAATTTTAAGGGAGTGGGCGTGTTTTGGGAATGGAAATAAGTCAATAAGACATCTTGTTCTCTCGTAATGAAGCCTCGGCGCCGGAATCTGCTTTTAAACTAAATAAATGAACTCGTTAGGACAACGGTGTCTTCGGAAAACAAACATCATTAACGCCCTCCACATATTTCAGTCAGATGGGAGAGAATAGAGAAGTAAGATGGCGGCGGTGCACTGCAGCATTTATCGAGGGGTCGGGAGAAGTGGGAAGCCAACAGGAGCTTTGTTGCCTTTTCATGCTTTTCTACTAATCCAACGTGGAGTTTAACGTGTCACGTCGAAAATATGTCTGCTGTGGAGCTACATAATCACTGCTCCTGCGTTTTTCAAGCCGAGAATATCGCTTTGTGCACGCGCACTGCCAGAAATGTCTATTTTTAACACGTCATTTACTGGATCTTATGCTAATGTGTCACTGAAATGTGAGTGATTTCACGTTTCCAGTCCACATGCATTCACTAGCATAACATGTCATCACTCTCAGTTGTGTAATTTTCATAAGAAGCAGTGATTACTTCACTTCCCCTTTTTATGAACTCTAAATTTGATTCTGGAAAATTCCCCAAACAGTCAACACTCCATTTTAAACATGGGGGTTTTTCATGTTTGAAAGATCTATGTGATGCTACAGATGTGGATTTTCTTTGCAGCGTGGCCTTGTTGTGAGAAACATTACTCATTCCTGTAAGCACCAGTAGCCTCACCAACACTGGACGATCCATTGTGGTTAAAGAGCAGCTGCAGTTTAGTGCTATCTGTGGGATCTCTGGTTGTATCCGCTGTAGCTTGTGTAAATTGATCAATACTGCAAATTAAAGGCTACTAGACTCAGCTTTGGCTTCTTGTTGCAGTTTTTTTTCCCATTGAGGGTCACATTTTGAGGTCTTTCTTCAGGTGCATGTGGTGAAACATGGCAGCAGACCTTCATTGTTTCCTCCACGTAGTCTATAATCAGTGGAATGAATAGTTAGCATTAGCTTTGTCACTTCAGACAGGCCTCGCTCTTTGAGTCCTGTATTTACATCCTAAGCATCAAAGGCAGAAGTGACGAACGGCGATGGAACAGGCTGTTTAGATTTCCAGAAATTACTTAAGCAAGATTAAATCAGGCTTGAAGATGAGATGTTGCACGTATTTGATCTTGAAAGGGCTTGTTTATCGCCGTCATGAGTGGCCCATGCAAACACACACACTTCTAAACACACAGCTCGAGGAAGCGGCTTTTCCTGACGGGCCCGCCCTGTACACGCAGGCCGCGGTGTGGAGCGTGGGAGTTGGATGCCAGCCTTTGTGTATTTGTAAATCCTTGGGAAATGGCTCTTGGATGGGTGCAGGCAGTCTGTTTGTGTGCATACTGCAGTCTTTCAGCCTGGGGCGGACCAGCCCTCTCCCCTTATTAGTGAGCCTTAATGCCATTATGCCTATTGGCACTGCCAGTGTTTCTCTCTGGCACCTTCTCTGCTGCTCACACTGCAGTTCCACTTCTTTGAAGGAGAAACCATTTGGACAGTAATGTGTCTCTGCTTTCCTTTTTCCTTTTTATTGTACTTCCTTTCACCTGCTTGGCCTGTGCTTCGATTCGAGTTATTTTGCAGGAGGCCTTTGACAAACCCTCAGAGAATGAGAGTGAACTTTGTGCTCAACCCAGGATTTCAAGTGTTGACAGAAAAGCAGCAGCAGGATTTTAATAATAACATTTCAAGCAAAAATACATTCCAGCTTCTGAAATGTGAGTCTTTTCTTATCCTTTCATGATCATCAATGATAGAAAACTGACAATTTACAACTCATCTTGGGCTATGGGAATTTGTGATGAGAAACACTTATTAGAGTAATCAATAAGGGAAATATTCATTGAAGCCAATTGATTGGATGTTTATCTGTGCAAATAGGTACTGTAGTGCTGAGTTGTCACACTGACTAATCACATAGTGGAACAATTTGAGTAAATCATGCAAACTGTGAAACATACCGGCATTTTTATTAGCTTTTTTTTTGACATATTGACCAAACTCTTCTTTTGTATTGATAATGATCAGTAGTTGTAGTGATGCAGTTACAACAAACATGCACACAGATATGTCATGTGCATCGTGTTATTTTTCCTTTTTTCTTTCAAGTTGTGCCAGTCACTTTGGTGATATTAGTTTGTCTTTTCTAATGTCTCTAAACAGCAGCGTGTCTCCTTGGGGATCAATAAAGTATTTCTATTCTATAATCTATATTTTCATATGACTGGATGTCCTCTGCGTAATGTGGCAGGTCAGTACTTCATCCCTTTTCCCCCCATCCCAGTTTCCTCTTTAATCCTTTCTGTCCAACCAGAGCTGGTTATGAAAGTTTCTTACGCAAACAGGACATTGTTTATCTCGTCAACAACAACAATGACACTGCAGTGCTATTAGCGTTCCCCCTGCAGCCCCCTGCGTCGGTCCTGGAGAAAAGAATTCCTGACCTTTTGATACTGTTGTTTCTGTTGTCATGGAACGTGGAAATGGGGCATGACGCTGACGTGCCTGCTGTCTTTTGGAGCTGCCTGTCCAGAACGTCTCTCCCCAGTCCACCTGATGAGACTCCAGGTTTCCCCTGTAGTCATGTAAATCAAATATTGACAGAGGTCTCACTTGTACCTTAATCTTCAACCTTCACTGCGTCATACTTTTCTTTTTTGTCTCTAGACTCCTGGACATGAGCCGTCGTTTTGTGCTCATAGTTAGTTTTTTTTTACTGCCCCCTCCTCCCTTTCAAAGCATGGTAGGAATCCGGTCGTGCTGATTTCAGTGGTTGGAGGCCAGTGGATAGCTCAAAGGCCTGCTTTGTGCAGTCCAACCTGGCATCAGAATGAGATACTGTGGATAAATGAAAAGGTTTGATTAGATTCTGCAAGTAAAAAGCTGAAGAAGCTGAGAAGTCTTCTCAAGAGAAAATTCTGTTTTACAGTCCAGGTGTAGATAAAGTCTCCTGCTAGCAGCGCAGTGGAGATAGAGTCTAAAATGCTGGTAATTGTACAGAGGTTGGAGGTAAATGGTCTGTACTTATATAGCACCTTTCTACCTTAGTGGTACTCAAAGCGCTTTACAAAGTGTTTCCCATTCACACACATTCACACACCAACGGCGACAGACTTCCATGAAAGGTACCTGCCTGCTATTGGGGTCAACTTCAGGTCCAAAGACGCTTCGGCAATCTTGCAATCAGTGGACAACCCGCTCTACCACCTGAGCCACAGCTGCCCTTAGGTACATCAGCTACTACTATTTTAAATTTTCCCAGTGATTTTCGGTTCTAGAACCAGATTCACTGATCGTCACAAAGAGCTAACTAGTGCAGAGAAATGCTGACATGGTTCCTTCTGGTTTGCTGTTGTGTTGAGCTAAAGTCTGGTTGCACTAACCTGCTGTTTGTTGATCACGACATCATGTTATGCTGTCTTCATTGTGGAGACATAATGTGAATTCTACATCTTGTGTACAAAACTTTAGGACGCAGTAATGTGAGGCTACAAGTCACTTTTCTGAAAAGCCTTCTCTTCATCTCGCTCACCTCTTGTTTATGAGTGGCTTCTAATTAGCTCTAATAGGTCAAACATGTACTTTATTGCCTGGCACTCTTCAGGGAACATTCTCCCTCCCACTTCTCATATTAGAGCGACTCTCCCACTAGGCAGCACCATTCATCACCATTGGACTGTTATTTCCATCTGTAAATACCAGCAGTGCGCCATGAAGACACACTCTTCATTTCACTGCTGAGTAAGCAGCTGTTGGTACAGAATCTGAATAATAAGCTGAGAAACAAGTCGCCCTGACCTGTGCAATTACTCAGCAGCAGCAGCACCGAGTACCTCCAGCTTTCAGTTCATCAGCGAGGAAGCTGCACACACACGTCTGAAAGCGTGCTGCTCGTCAAGGCATCAAAGCTGAAATGCTTTTGCAGTCGCAGCTCCATCAGAAGTGTCACAGTGATGGCTGTGGTGTGTTGGGTGTGACTGACCTTCCACTGAGATGTGACCTCAAGTGTGACAATCTGACCAAGGCCGATACAATCAAGTTTTAATCAGGGATTTGGTCACACGGATGCAACATTATGAGTGTGTGATGGATGAGTTGGTGTATAAATCATGTGTCTAACGCATGGTGTTGCGGCGGTTCTGCTATATTATATAAATAATGTATGTAATGACGCACAGAAATCAAGGGTCAGCATATACCTCGGATTTAAGGTCGCGGTTTACAAAACAAAACATTAAACTGCTTTTTTTTTTCTATTATTCTTATTAAACACTAGTTTACAGAACAGACTATGGTGATGTCTTGAACTATGGTGCAACAGTAAAATCTAAAAACGTAAATCAGAATAAATTTTCTCTCAAATAAATAAAACATAAGGAAGTGGATGTCCATTATGATGCAGCATTTAGAAAACTAACTGTGCTTTAAATGTACTGTGTTTGTAGTCGGCATGTATTGGATAAGCTGTGGACGACTGTAGCTTGTGTTGTTTATAAAGGGCTGCTGTGACTCGCTGGCTGAAATGTGAACCAAAAGGAACTTCAGCATGCGTCTAAGATCTGTGTTCTCGACAACAAAGTATGATCTTACATCCGCTGCTGTAAAAAACATCTATGGCTTTTGCTCTCGCTTTGGCTCGGTCTGACTTGTTAGCAAGTGGCTGCTTAAATGCCACGAGGAGCTGGGTTTACACAGCACTCATTTGTTTCTTGTACCATTGATGTTCAGTCTCAAATGAGCAGTACCCGACCGCAGTCGAACAACACAGGCACGCGGCTTTCGTCCGATCCACCTTTCCATCGTCATTGTAGTTAACTGAGAAGCTGTAGTGCTCCCAAACAGCAGACGTTAATGATAGCGGAGGGTCTTCAGGCTCTGATTGTTCTGTGTTTGCCGTCACTACAAGGCTGCGCGGTCCACATGGGCTGAACTAACATCTGGTCGGACCTCCAGGTACCGAACTGGACGACCCATACTGTAAATGTTTAGTACAAATACATGTACTGTTACGCTCCTGCTCATCAGATCTAACTGGACGTGTTTAACTTAATTCAACACACTTCTCATGTCCTCTGTTGGATCCTCGAACCAAAAGAAACACTAGCTTACCTCTACACCCCGATAGAAGCCCACCCCTGCTGGGCTAGAGGAGTTTTGACATTTATTTTGGGTGGAGTGCATCAAGGCAGATACGAAGTGGCTCCACAAACTCAGAGTGGGATATAGCACATTTAGTACTTCTGTCCCAAAAAGTATTGAGCAAAGTGGGTTAGAAAAGGGATCTGTATTTAGATGTGTGCTGTATAGTTCCAACATCCCCTTTGTTCCATATCAGTACGCTCTCTTTATTCCACTTCTGTTTGCCTCTTTCCTGTTTTGTCTGCGTATCAGTTGTCCATGCAGGGCTGAAATAACAATAAATAAAATCTGTTCCATACATTTGACACCGTCATATTTAGATTTCAACTTACAAAGTTCAAGTTCTTTCAAAAACCTAGAGTTTGCGGCCACAGTTCAGAAACAGCATGTGCTTCTAATGCAAATACTTCTCTCTGGCCACTGCAGCTCCAGACATGTGCCAGATGCTGAAGCCAAAAGGTCAGAACGCTTTCAAAAGTGCAAAATAATAATAATACTAAGTAAACAGCAAACACAAGCGGTCGGATTAGAAGTGTCTCCCTAGATATTTTCACACTGATGCTTGGCTTTTGGTCTATGAACTGCATTTTGAATTCCAAGAACATTTGCATGCGTTTGATTTAAAAACCTCTATTTTACCCGAGCAGTTTAATGCGACAAATCCAAACTTGAAGTATTCACAAGCACAATCTTTCCATTTTAATAAGCCAATTCTTCCACAGACATATTTACTGGGACTGCGGAGGAGCTGGCTTCTGTTACCTCAGCTAGTTTCCATCATTCTCATATTTTCATCTTTTCAGCACTTATTTTATTTCCATTAAACAGATGTGCACTAAGAAACTAAGAGGCTGCTTACTCATTATTTTTTAAGATGGGGCATCTTTTAGGAAAGTTTCCTCCTAATGATGAAGTTCGTTTCACCATCTCTGTCAACACAAGGGTCCTCGTTTTGGAAGGTTATATTCCTTCACTTGCAGAGATGATCTCATCGCTTCTCTTCTCTCCACTCCATCGTCTTGTGTGTTCGAGGTTGCCATAGCAGTAGAGCCTTCCCCAGGTGCCTTGGACTATAATTAGGCCACTCTGTATTATCCCCCGCCGTTCCTCTCACCCTTTCCTCCCTTTCTCTCTCCCTCTTTTCTGCGCCACAAGAATTTGTCGCGCTTGCCGTTTATTTTTTCTGAAACATCGGTGTCATCCATACAGTATGTCATCGACGTGCCCCCCCCCGACTCGAGATTCACAGATCAGAGGGCTTACGAAGCTCGTGCCTCTTCAAGTCAGGCGACACGCCATCAGTTGTAGATGACAAGTGCTCTCGGAGTCCAACTGTGAAATTGGAACACTTGTTTCAAATGCCAAGCTCTGCGAGAGCGATGTGTGATGTGTGTGATTGGGAGCAGTCGGAGGTTTGCGTCAGAAAGTGGACTGTATTCTTGACTGTGCCCTGCTATTTTTGGATCTGGTTCCTGTTGGTGTGCAGTAGAGGTGGACTTCCTGTGATTGTACAGCCCAGTTTGTGTGTTTGTGTTTCAGTGACAGTGGTGATGGGAAGCCATTGTGTAGAAAGTCCCCTATGTTTGAAGAGTCAGTGATAAACCCCCAGTATTAATCACATCTTGAAATTAAAGCTGAAGTAGGAAAATAAAAACAGTAAACAAGGTTTTCCTGCATTTAGGAACTTTTGTCACCTGGGGTTGCATTTCCTCAAGATTAAGATATATTTTTGTTTCTAAAATGCTCGTGGAATCCTGGCAAATAAGGAAACATAGGCTCATTTCCTCTTTGCACACAAACTTATCATGCTTACTGTAATTACCCTGGCTCAGGAAAATCCCCGGTACAGTGTTAATGATTGATTTACTTTTTGAAATACTGGCTGTGCTGATAGTTCACCTGCTAGCTGTATCTGGAGGTGGTGCTTGTAACCATAGACATATATAAGTAGACCCCACATTGACTATGGAGGGACGTGCCTAAAGCGCCGCCATCTTGGTACAGGGCTAGCAGAGGAGGGAGTGGATGGACATATATGGAGGTAAGAGGTACTCCACAATCTGGAAGTAGAATTATTCACTGAATGGTTTGATTTGTTAAAAACGTCACACACGTAGTTATGACAGGATGCTGGGATGTCCTTTTGTTCTATTGATGTCTGCCTGTCTGTCCTCCATGTCTGACGTTTGGAACAAACAACCCTCGTGAATATACGTTGACAATTGATGGATTTATGATCACTTTTATAGAGCAGACATGTCATTCCTCTATAGACGTAATGCACTGTAGGAGGAGTGGCACTGTACCAAGATGGCCGCTGCATAGACATGTCGCTCCAATCGGCAGCAGCAGTCAACGCAACGTCTACGTATATATGTCTATGCTTGTAACCACTGATGAGGAATCCAGATACAAACGCACATCAGCACCCTCAGCGCCCAGACTAACACTAATTAACCCACGCTCAGTCATTGTGAAGGTGGATATCAGGCTTCAGGTTTGTCTAATTGCAGAGTTTTCTAACTGGACCTTGGCATTGGACAGAAGAATATGGCATTGAGCTTATTTGACTTTCTAAAATTGATGCTACTGAACACGTCGTCTGATGCAGATGAAAGAAATGTGAATGATATGTTTTGATCCTCTCCAGTTGGGCACTTCTAATTGGAGAAGGAAGAGTCTGTTGCTGCTGATCTTTGCATGTGTGAGTGTCGTTGGTTGTGATTTAGTGTCATGGCCTGTTGAGCAAAGATGACGTAACATGATGCAAAAAGCCGCAAAGGACCCACGTGTCCCAGGTGGGGGAAGTCGAGCATGGCAGCGTAGAAATGGTGACCGAATTAAATCACTGAATCATAGAAAGTTGTGATATTGTACAGCAGAACCGTAGGAAAACATTTAGTGATGCAAGATATTCCAACATCTTTCCCGCAAAGCTGAAACGGCCCCTTGTTAACATATTTTTGGGCGAGATTGTGAACAGATTTGCCTAATTTCAGATCTGAGTAGCCACAGTTCATAAAGTGATCACTGAGCGTATCCTCTCTGTGTGTGTCTGCAAGCAATCAGAGCTCCATCTGTGTGTTTGTGTATGTTGGTGCACCACAGCAGAGCGGGTCCCGGCTCCAGTGAGGTCAGGGCCAGCTCACCAGGCCCTTATTGATCGAGCTGGTCACTATTACAGTGGCTTAACGAGACACAGGTGACACATCCACACACACCACCCAGCTTCCTTTCCAAAGCAAACGAACCTGATGATGAAATTCCTGCTCCCAGGTGACTTGGATAATGGTGTTGCCTCAGGTTGCCACAGCGCTGACAGAGGGAGGTTATAACAGGCCGGTCCCCAGCCTCCGTATCCATGGCGACTATAACTAAGGAAACCAAGAGTCCCTCCATCATGTCTAGACAAATGAAGTGGGCACAAGTCGAACTGTTTTTCTTACACACTTCTAATCAGATTTTAAACAGATTTGTCTGAGATACTAATTCGGAGGAACCCCTCGAGACGAAGCTTAATCGCACTGAATATGAATGAAGATAATTCTTCAAACAAACTTCAGTTCTCCTCCCAGACTCAATGGAAACTTTTTAAAGACTGTGGGATGAGCTCCGAGTCAGGGAAAAAGACATGCCATGCACATGAAGAGGGTGTGGTTGATCTGAGATGTGAGGAGAATCATCTACATATAAGCCTGCAGGTTGGAAGGTATTTGCCCTGCCTTGATTTGAGGAAGCATTTCATTGTGTCAGTTTGACCTTTTAAGCCCAAATAAGTCGGGAGATCAATATTTATCCAAGACTGACTTAGATCTATTGATTTAAGAAATGCCTGAATGAACATGACTCAGTCTTCCTTTCTTGAGGTGCTCGGGTTTCATTCTAACCTGATTCACCTCACTTCAACTCAGCTTAAGCTGGCTGCTTCGTGAATGAGCCCGGCAATCGATCCCACCCCACTCCCAGTTTCTTTCTTCTTCTTTTTGTCACATATTCAGGCCAGGGTGTCTGTTTTGCTCCGGTGTTATATTTCTTTTTTATTAACATGCTCAGCCTGTTTATACATCTAGTCTGTAATTGAACTTTTGGCCGACAGGGAGTGAGAGGGGAAGGGAAGAGGGCCTGGCTTCCCTGTAATCAGTAAAACAGTCTATCCGCTAGATCTGCTTCCCAAACATCAGGCGCAGATAGCATTACACACACACACACACACACACACACACACACACACCCTAGAGTGGGACGACATTGCACACACACTCTAAGTCCAGTCACAGATGATCTGAGGGTTTTAAGTAACAGCAGGGCCTGCTTGCCAAGGTGATTACTGTGTGTATGTGCGTGTGTGTGTGTGTGTGTGTGTGTGTGTGTGTGTACATGCATGCATTACAGCTTTGAGCATTTCTGTTACCTCGCCAGTCTTATTTAATTCAGCTGCAACACATCCTCCCGAGCTAAGTAAACAAATGCCCACAATGATGCGCCTCGTAAACAAGCCACAGACAGCCAGGCTTCTGTTCGATTCCACCGCAGTTGATTGATTAATAACTATAACAACTCAAAGGAAAGCAATATAAGTTTATTGGATCACATAACATGTTTCCCCACTCATAAATGCTGAAAGGCTACCAAGGATAACACAATAAAGGTCTTATTTGCATTGCGTTAAGCTGCCACTCGCAGGAGCTGCCTTTTTTCCCCTTGTCTCCATAGTGATTGTGTATCTTAGCCATTGTTAACCATCTCCAGTGCACACCAGCTGACATTATCTCCTGTGTGGTACAGTATGTCCCAGCCTTGATAGTAATGGCTTGTCTTGTTAGCTGCTAGCTTGGACGTGGCCAGAGATGCCAGTAAAAGATGTGTGACAGAGCAAAAGCATGTGTGTCGAGCTCCTGCGACACATCTTGCTCTCCAGGGAGTCTTCCCCCCGGGGTGAGAGCTGATCTAAGACACCCTCCCTCTTATCCCCACCCCACCACCACCACCACCACCTTCACCCAGCTCCCCATGGCAGGCCTGGGCCACTCAGATAAGACTGTACAATTAATAGCACTGCAGGACCAGCGCCCATGGGGGACACTTCAAAGATTGTGTATGTATGTGTGTGTGTGTGCTTTTGGTGCACTGGAATACATTAAACTGTTTCTCAACTCCATGTTAGTGAGAAGATACATGGTGTGTGTGTGTGTGGAAAAGAATACATTTATTTGCATTTTGTACGCTTGTGATGTAATATTTCTTTTTCTGACTTCCCATTTACATGTAATGGCTAATAAACCTCCTTTTTTCTGCTTTTTAGTGCTACTGATCACATCAGTGAATGCAGCAGTCATAAGCGGGCTCACTTGCACATGGCGGTACATTTTATGCAAGTCTTTTTACACAATGACTTTGAGATGGGAATGGTTAGACAATTTGCATAAAATAGGAGAAGAGTTATGTCTTTGACGGTCTCGCGTGTGGAGTGCTGTGCATTTGCATAGATCGCTTAGAATTTTCGCTCCCCTGAGACTCGAGAGAGTCGTAGAGTCTGCACCTGATTTGTAATTTCTCCGAAAGTTAACCTGGCCGGTCGAGGACACAAGCTTGCGAAAGATAGTGCAGACTTTTTTTCCTCATGGCTATCATTTATGGTGCTATTGTACTGTTGAGATTTGGGAGCTTTGGTACAATGAAGGGTGGCAGGGCAAGAAAAATGAGCCTGAATTAATCAGACAATTTAGGTCCATTATCTAAACTAGGGTTGAAATTTATGATTATTTACATTAACCCTTTAAGACCTGAGCCTCAAAATGTCCACCTGGTCTTTTTTTCTTATTTTGATTACAAAAAGGTAAGAAAATGTCCTGTGAGTAAGAGCTTGTGCCTGTTTTTTCCGAAGAAACTTTCAATATCTGGCAGTTGTTTACAATTTACTGCCCGTTATCAGAGTAATGTTGGTTTAAAATGAATAAAAACACAAACAGAATTTGATTTTAGTGTTTTAGTGGGGAAAAAACTATGAAATAGAGCATACATTTTTTGTGTGTGTGTGTTTTTTTAAAAATCACACAGGGCAGTTCTCCGCTCTCTGGAAACAAAGGGGCTGCTTCTAGAGCTTCCTGGAGGGCCACGAATGACATTACCGTAATGACACCATATTGGCTGTAAAGCGCAACGCCTCAGCTTTCAGAAACCGTTGGAGTTGCCCAAATGTGTCGCCGATGATGCACTAGGACTTTAAGGGTTAATCATTTGTGCTATGTCTAAAAATGAAAAAAACATTGTTATAGATGCTTAGATATCAGATATCCATCACATAAGACAAAAAACAAAACAAGTCTTCCCAACTGTTAAGTCAAAACTGAACTGTGTTGTCTTTTTGCTTAAAACTGCAGAATGATTAATCAGTTCTAAAAATGTTTTTAATGTTAATTTTCAGTTTGTCAGCTAATTAGACGTTTTTGTACTTATCTGACATGCTGATATGTTCCTCCTCATTTTGGCTGAGGCCAGTACAGATATATGCACATATTTTTCCACCTAATTGCAGAGAACATCAAGTCTCTGCTGTAGTGGAATTAACATATTATTATACCTACTCTTATCATGATGGCCCACTGCTGAGTGCAGACATAAAATACATGTCACTATATTTCACTTTAAAGCCTTTAATAACCAATACCAGTGATGATGCCTATATCATTGTGCGGCCCTACAACTAATTGTTTTAGCTCTGATCTAAAACACAATGACCCAAACAAGTTGTAAAAAGCCAGAATGATCCTCTAAGGCAGAGTATGTGACAGTCACGTGTGTGTAAGACGTGCCTGGATGTAAATGGTAAATGGTCTACACTTATATAGCTCCTTTCTACCTTAGTGGTACTCAAAGCACTTTACAATGTGTTCCTCATTCACCCATTCACACACCAATGGTGATAGAGCTTCCATGTAAGGTGCCTGCCTGCCATTGGGAGCAATTTGGGGTTCAGTGTCTTGCCCAAGAACACTTCGGCATGTGGGGGGGACCGGGGATCGAACCGCCAACCTTGTGATTAGTGGACAACCCACTCTACCACCTGAGCCATAGCCACCCAAATCACATGACCCGATGTGATTTGGGTCATAGTTTCTAACTGTGGAGATTGGTCTGTCTGTGGTTTGTGTGGGACGGATCAGTGCTTCAGTGTGCTCGTCATCCTCATCATAAACCTCCTTGGGGTAGCAAACCACTCTATCAAATTGCAGTTGCAAATAATCTCACTTTAATCACTTCACTACTATAAACTTGCATGTTATTGCATTACGTTATTAGTATTTTTCTTTCTTTTATGTGCCTCCCTCGGGGTAAAATGAATTCCATTTTGTCCTCAAATTATTATGCTGATGTAGAAAGCTTTTATAGTTTATATAAACCGACAAGCTTTAACAACCTGGACATGGTCTACATGCAACTTAATTTTGTGGTCCCATACGGGGCAGAAGGCCCAGGAGCTCAGGTCTGTATTTTCTTTCTGTGACTGACATGAAATTTAGACATAGTGCTTCCGGTTTTCTGCAAATAGTACAGACAGTCTAATCATGAATTTGACCCTGCTACAATTCTCTTTATTGTGGAATAACTCCCTCTAACTCTCTTGTCTTTTGCTCTCATTTTTATCAAACTATAGGAATCTTTCATCAGCCAATACAATTAGTAAAAGCAGCAAAAAGCTGAAAACCCATTTCTGATGAATCACTGCTTTAGTTGCATCACTCCGCCAGAAGTAGCACGGCAAGCAGTATGTGACTGGGTTCTGCTCACTTTAATTGAACTATCTTTTCGGGGTCAATCTCAGAGAACATCAGCCTCCTCTCCAGTGGCTTATTCCCTGTCGTTACGGTGATGGCTATCATGCCAGATTGAGACCAAAAGGGGATATTTCTCCTGACCAGGCTGCCGTCCTAATCCTTAGTGCCCAGATTACCGCTCCGTCCCCTCCCTGCAGAATGACCGGCTGGCGGAAAGGCAGGTCTGTGAACCAGAGATGAGATGGGATAAAGACAGAACAAGTGAAGCAGAGGAGGGAAGCCTGGTGCCTCCTTCTATAATACACAACAATTTGCTGCTCATGTGTCTCACCATTTGTCAGCGTGCCTTTCATTTAGTCCATCTGTTGCTTCCTTTGGGTAGATTCAAGCTTCCCAGGTTGTCACTAGAGCTGGGAGAAAACCAGCTCTTTCACTTTCTTTTCTTGTGAAATGCAGTCCATTATTTCTCCAGTAGTTTGAAGTTGTAGAAGGAGAAATGCAAGGACTGTTTCTGTAAACAGTATAATCATGGGTGTGGCAGTTTGCCAGCAGGATCTTTGAAAACACTGATGAAACTGGCATTGAACTTGGAAGACGAGGACATCCTTTTTCTCCAAACTACCTTGTTCTGACAGCAGAAGTTCCCATCTTTCCACGACTAAGCCTTCTCTGATTTCCTCCAGCATCCCTCCCTGTCTCCGGCCCTCCATTCCCACATCCTTTCAGCTTCACAAAGCGCTTGACCTTCTGCTCGAGCCCGAAGGCTTATTGTCCAATTCATCTGTTCTCCAATCTCTCGCCATTGTGGTTATTGTTCTTTTTCCCACTTTCTCTCCTCGGCCCTGCCTTCGCCATCATCCTGGGACTCTGATTTATAAGCTTGCTGCAAAGGCTTGGCTGATCCTCCACCCCCCCCTCCTCCTTCTTTAACAGAAGACTGAGCGTTGGAGAGATAGCATTGGAGAGGCTGAGAGGCAGGAGGGAGAAGAGGGAGCGATTGGCGGGGATATGATTTGCCAGCCAAAAGAGGATGACACAAAGAATTTGAATGTCAGCAAGCAGTTGGCACTGATTTGCCTACCTATGCCCCGAAGCAGAGAAGAAGTTGGTTTATCTCTTTCAATATGCGACAGAGTGAGGCCAGAGGGTGCGCAGATAAGGTCAAAATGAAACCGGGCACCCAGAAAGTGAGTTAATTAAAAGATAGCAACATGTGCACGACTTTTTAAAGATTATTTGAAAACTTTCCGCTCTCGGTTTGCCTCGGGTTTTACTATTAATGAGCGGGATGGGATGTGATCTGTGCCCGTTAGCGCTGCTCACTCACAGATGGCAGTGTGGGAATCGAGCGGCGGACCCCTAAATAACCCTGTGTGGTGCAGATGGCTCGGTGTCAAGACTGATGACCACCAGTGTTAAGTTGTGGCGCTGAGGAGGGCTGTGGCCAGGAGGGGATTTTACACCCGGCTGTGGGTGTGTGAGTGTGTAGTCTACTAGTGTGTGTGTGTGTGTGTGTGTGTGTGTGTGTGTGTGTGTGTGTGAGGGATTTGCTGATTTCTGTGCTACTACAGCCTGCAGCTTATCATGCTGACCTGTGGGGGATGTGAACTCTTGAAGGTGGATATTTGACCCATAGTACCTGATCTGTAGTGTGTATGCATGTGTGCTGTTATTACCCTCTTTTTAAGGGCTTAGATTCCACATTACTACACTTTTTGTATTCTTTTGCTTCCTTTTGGGAAGCAAAGTGATGTTACTTGAGATTATCTTAATGGAAGTTAATGCCCCCCGCCCCAGATTTGTCAGAACGAGGCAGGTGGTTTTATTGTTGTGGCTCAAAATGTGTATACACTTGTAGATAAATAACAATATGTAACGAGGACATGTTAAAATTAGAACCATTCAGACATCAAGCCTTTAAAAAAAATGTTTCAAGGTAATGTACAGCTCAACATCGTTATATAGCTCCAATAAACCTCCATATTGCACTGAGTGATACGACATTTCACAGTTTATGACTTTACAGGCTGTAGATCATGCCCTCCCACAGTATCACATAACTCCACACATGAATATTGCAGTGATATTATCTCGTCTTTCTACCTTGTGCTAATATGCTTATTGTCTGCTGCAAGCATAAAACGCTAGATTACAGATTAACAGAATACAACAGAGCATTTTTAAGTGTTGAAGTACAAAATGTTAAATGTTAAATTAATAACTAGGACGTAAAGAAATAATCATATGAACAGAGTGAGGACATATAAGCATGACGGTGTGAAATGTCACTATTGAAGTATAAAACAGTTAATTCTGCTTCTTTTTACAATAACTGTAAAAGGCCAATTATGTAATCTGCTGATCTGAATAATAGAACCAACTGCACACTCTCAGTGCTTACTATATAAAAAGGTTGAACAAAAGACGTGTTGGGTAAATAGAAAAAAAAAACAGCTTAAAAAAAAAAAATCAGGATCCAATTTAATGTGCGTTTGTTCCTCAGCCTCCAATCGATCTTTACCAGCTTCACAACTGCCTGGCCGCTGGTGTGCAATAGCACCGAATTGCATTACATTGTACAGGTGTTGGTTTTATTGCATTCACCTCATGTTTGTGCACCTGGCAAGCTTTCTGTTCTGCTTTGCTTGGCTTCTCTGTGCGCACTCAGGTGAAAATAGAAAAGGCAGCTCCAGAGAGGGCTGTCATCTTCTTTGGCCAAGTGTGTAAATACAATGTGTGTAAATGGAACATAATGAAAACTGATCAAGTTCATCTCTGCGCAGATACACGCCTGCTAAATCGATCCGAAGGTTTGAGTTTTCAGCTTCAAATTGAATCCAAATTGATGGCCCCCACCAGTTATTCTCATATTGGAGGAGGACTTTATGCCCCCGGCTGCTTGGAGAGAATCAAGTCTGGAGGAAAAAATATGCTATCCATCTCACAAAACAACATTTGTTTGCCTGCCAGGGCCTTCAAAACCATTAACAAGATTAGGGAGCACACAATGGCAACAGTCCCTCTCCTCCCTCCCTCTGTCTCCTTCTCTTTTTTCCCCACGTATTCCCTCCCATTTTGTTCTCGCTCATTTGCCAGTACAATGCAGACATTCAGTGGTTTGTCTGCACCTCCTCTCCTAGGGGAACTTCAGCACAAAACCTCCTTATGCAGGCAGACAGCAGTGGCACACACACACACACACACGGAGAGAGGCACAAATCAACACACAGGAGCGTAAATTAACACAGAAATTAATACATTCATGCCAAAGGCGGACTTTCTCTCTTGCTCACACACGTTTGCTCGCACACACTCCCCATTTGCCGCCAGCCAACCTGCTCTTCTCAGTATGTGCTGCACTAACGGAGAGAAATGAACCAAAAACAAATCAACAGAGGGTTATATAAACACTATACTGCCCTGAAAAAATACAAAAAAAAAAAGCCTACACGGGCGCAGAGATATACAATACTCCTGTAGAGGCTATAGCACAGGGCATCTGAGGGGGTGTGTGTGCTTGTGCATGAACATCACAGACAACAGAGGGTGTATTTGACTGCTCCAGGCTTGTTGTTTGAGGCAATTTATCCTTGTAAAGCTATTGATTTTGCTCCGTTTTCATCATTTTTCAGCAACGTCTTTTTTGGCACATTTGAATATACAGCAGCTGAGACGCAGAGCATGACGCTAGGACTGTAGGAACGTAGAAATCCAACCCAACATTTTGATGAAATCGGAGGAGGAATATCTGCTCCAGCCCTACTTTTCACGAACACCTTATCTTTGGATTCTCTCCTCTTCTCTCCCTCATGTCTCTCCCACTCCTCTCATCTCAAACCAGCTCACCTCATCTACTTTTCATCTCACACGCTAATCTCCTCTCTCCTCTCCTCTCCCGGCCCCCCCCCCCC
>OMNN01101927.1:0-14829 GCA_900302755.1 Chromis chromis
TTGACACAAAGATGAGATTGAGTCGTAGTTAGTGATTCCACTGTCTTTTTACTGTGGCTCATAGCATCTCCATGCAAGGCGGAGTGAAAACTGTAACACAAAAAACATCCCTACTTAGCATGGCCAGCATATACTTCACTCATGTTTTAAATGAATTAACATTTTCTACAACTCTTAACAAAATGTCATTTTAAACTGTAAATAACACACCTTTTAACTTAAATATAATGATTAAACATGAATTTACTCACAACATTGCCTCTTTGATGTGCACTACTCAAACATGTGGCCAGCTCCACGCATAATCAAGCTAGACAAAATGGCCGACAGGAAACAACAGGACCACAACAGACATTATCTCGTATCAAAATAAAAGTATCTTCAAAATAAAAGTCTCCTGAATTCACAACCAATTAACATCACGCTGAATAGGCGGCACACCTATGTCCTAGCGGAGAAAGCTGTATGAAATTGGTCGCCAATTCCAGTTTCTTTAAAAAAAGAAAGAAAGAAAGAAACTTGTAGGGCTTAGTGTAATAGAAATGCACATTATATTGACCCAATATAGCATAACACAGATGATTTTGTGTGCATTCTGGCCCTAAACCACTCATACAGGCACTGAAATGCAACAAATATTCAATCTAACATTAAACCCTTTAAGATGAGTCATCTTGTGTGTGAGGTATAAGCTGTGAACCTGATGTGGTGTGAACACCGTCCCTCTTCAACATCAGATGATCAGTGAGGCTGGCTGTTTCAAGTCCTATTACACTCTTCTCTTCTGAGTTAAATACAATTTCACAAGCATCAAGCTGGTTTCAGGAGGTCTGTTGAATACCAAGCATCTCTTTGGCACCCCAGCCTTGTGTGACCTCCAGGCTCCCATCGATCATCAAATGGTCCCTACGGAGCAGCCGACCACAGGTTGACACCGGTGAGTTCGAATAATAAATCAGGCGCAGACTCAGTCAGATGGAGAGACCTGGAGAAATGGGCCATGATAGGGATGGAGGATATGTTTGGGATCTGCAGTGGAAGTGGAAGGAGCTAAATCTCTGTAGCACAGGGGATTTTAGAGATGTGGAGGGCTGTGTAGTCTTCCATAAAAGGCCCTGTCATTTCTTATGTAGACAGTGATCTCGCTGAGCAATGTGACACAGACTTGATTTGGCCTACTTTTCCTTCAGAGGGCTGTACTTTTAATCTTTTATGGATATACTTACAAATACAATATCTCTTTAATGCCATTTTCAAATGAATGACAGCTAATGGGGTGATTTGTGAATGGACTGGAAGAATATAGTGTCACTAAAGTGTAGTCGGGAGAAGTCTGCTAAATTCAAATGATCAAATGATGAACTCGCTGTCTGGAGGCGTTGCAGACAGTGTGTCAACTTGGAGTCTGCAAACGTGCTTGATTAAAGAAATTGCTTCACTTATTAAAAGGCTATTAATCAGAAGTTCAATATGTATCAACAAAAATGTACACTGTATATATCAACATGTACTTTGCTAGATTAGAGCATTTATAACATGATCTCAGTAAACAAAACTAATATAACCTTGGTTAACTTGTATAAGCCCGAAAAAAGCTCTTGCTATGCTTACCTCAATGTGTTTCTTTAGATTTGAAGGTGAATTTTTGAAAGCCAGTAGTTATTTTCTTTGAGGCAGACAGTTGACACACTGGAAATTCCATGATTAATTCATGGAGCCTATATATTTAAACATTTCTTTTAAATAGGACCAAGGGTGGTGCAGTCTCTGGGTCCATATTGAATGTTGTTAGAATCACACTGCCGCTTCCAAATGCATGCTCTGCTGTCACTGGAGGCAGGATAGCAGCACCTGATTGGTTTAAACCCCTGGACACATAGAGACAGACTAACAAGAACCCACACAGGGAGAACATGCAAACTCCACACAGAAAGACTCCAGGCCAAGGTTCGAAACCAGGCCCTTTTAGCTGTGAGGACACAGTGCAAACCACTTTAAACTGTTCTGCCCGGATACCAAATTGATATCGAAAATAACAAATCAATATATGTAAATGTACTGTAGGTCAAAATGTGTGCACAGTGTGCTAACACACACACACACACACACATAACCTTATTTTCTGACAGACTAAACAGTAATGACAGTTGCTAATAATGTCATAAACAGCACCCAGTTTATATTTCATATAAGCACTGTACTTTAGTGTCTAGCTGTCAGTCATCTCAACTAATTACCCGGGAGCTGAAGACCTGCACTCCAACCCATGTTCTCCTCGCCTCCTGACCTGTCGGATTGGGCCACTACCCAGTTCCCTCCACTTTCATTCAATCCAACTGCAGCAATCACCCCACAGGGGAGTATATATAAATCGACAACCAACCTCACAGTCAGGGCGGTTGTGATTTAATGTGAACAGTTTGCCTTGGTGTCGCTCGTGTGTTTGCGTTTTGTGGAAATTGTAACTTCTGTTAGTGACTGTTTAACTTAGTTTAGAAGTTACTCGTCTCTCGTTGGTATGTGTTTTGAGGCACTCATTTGTTGTCTTTGAGAGACAGTCACTCATGTTTTGTCATGGATGCAGCTGACATAACATTACGCAAAACTTCCCTAATCCTGTCAAGCTTATCTTGAGGCAGAGAAGCTTGCATTTTTATATAATATAGACATATACCTAATTTACGAGCTGCAAATCTATAAACTACCTTTCCACTGAATACCGAAGAGGTGCCATTGAGACGGGTGCAGCGGCATCATTTTGAAAGCGTCTGTAATATCTTTCCCTAACCAAGCGCCTTCACCTGCTAGTTTAATTAGTTTAATAGCATGGTCTACAGTTACATAGAAAAGAGAAAAAGAAGACAGGGGAGACTATTGAGTCAATGAGGAGCTGATAAGTCTGTAATCCTGCGCTTTTTCCCCGAATATTTGCAAGTGGCAACACTGATGGGGTTAATGCGGTAGGTGGAGAATGGGGGCTGAGACAACGGACCTATCATGTAACCTTTTTCGACCTCACTGGCTAGGAGTTTATCGATGATATCTGGCTCTTGGATGGCGGACTGGAGATTTTTACAGATCAGAGTTTTGATAGGAAGGGAGGAAAGGGGTCATCCCTATGTTCCCCAGGTCCTATGTTCCCCGTTTTTCCTAAAAAGGGGTCCTATGTCCCCCAGTCCCATACAAAGTGGGGAACATAGGACCTTTTTGGGGAAAAGCAGGGAACATAGGACCCTTATTTAGAAAAAGGGTCCTATGTTCCCCATTCCCATACAAAGCGGGGAACATAGGACCCGGGGAACATAGGTATGCTCCCGGGAGGAAAGACCAGCAAAAAAGATGTTAATTAAACCAGTCAAGAAGCAAAAGACAAAACAACGATCTGGGTGCTTCTTCAGAGCTTTGGAGAGCTCTGGGACGTTGATCGGAGTGGATGGTTCATTTATTTTTTCTTTGCCAACAGACGAGGCCTGCGATGAGGACACACAGACTTTGTGAGGCTGTCCCCGCAATAACTGCAAGCATGCAGAAATTTACAGTTAGAAAATCTGCAGACATTTTCACTGAAGTTAAAACATACAGGAGAAACTAAACTGGGCTTAGTGTTCACCTTGGTGGGCTCAGTGTTATGAGAGCTGTGGGGGTTTAAAACAGTGGGTTTGGATTTGATGACCATTTTTGGACAGAGGCTGGATGAATGGGAGAATGCTCCGCAGACTGAGCAGGAGATGACGCGGTGGCCGGTGAAGTGTCTGCTTACCAAAGCTAGATCGACTTGAGACCAATCCAGTCTTTGATTAAATTTCTGCAGGAAGGTGGATTCTTTGGCAGAGAATGATTTATGATAATCGTAGAAAAGAGTGCTGCCGTAGGACAGGGCCAATGACAATGACTAAGTATGTGTCAAGCTCAGCTCTGCGCTCTGGGTAAGCCTCACAGTTCACATCTCTAAACACTCCAAAAGCCACGTTAAACCCAGTGATAGTTACGTTTTTTGACAGTCTAGGATCATTGTCTTTGAGGAATACTGAAATGTCCCCACAGTCTACAAGATGTTCCTCTCCTAAGCCTGCTTTGGATGAGCTCAACAATATTTTATCCAAATTGTTACCTGGCAGGATCTGGCTGAGGAGATGATCCGATAAGGCTGTGGCAGGAGAGAAGAAGGGCTCACAAGTAGAGGGCGCTGGAGCTGCAGTGGCCAGTTCTCTGGTGGGCAGCAGCAGGCTTGGTGAGGAAGGTGAACAAGGAAGTGGAAGGGAGGCAGGCGGCAGGAGCTGGAGATGCTTGGCTTTCCTGAGCTTGTATCCGAGAATCCATGGAATTAAGAGATGACTGGATGTTACTGAGGAGGATTGGATTGACGTTGGCAGGAGACATGGCCACAGGAGGATGAAAGCGAGGCCTTTTCAGAGCCGTTTGGATTTCGCCTTGCTTTTTGACGGAGGGGCAGGAGGTTGAGCCGGTGGACAGGCAGGATGGGTAGGGGTAGGAGCAGCTGACATTTCACGATGAGGATTTTGAGGAAATAGCTCTCAAGTGGACAAAAAGAACTTGAAAAGTTCATGGTGACTTATGCCAGTCGGTGGTTGGATTTGACGACTGAAGAGCTCCCTGAGGATTTTTGGAACGGGCCGGGAGCAGATGGAAGGAGTTTTACCTGCTCCAACGAATGCCTGCAATGAGAGACACGTCATCGTCAACCGCGACCAAAGTTTAGTTCTCTTGCATGTCCAGGATGCATTCTTCTTCTGAGGATGGATCATGGAGCCCGGAGATCATCAGAACACAGACGGTAAGAATGATTGTACAAATACTGACTTTCAAAACCTGCTGTGATTCTCTCGGCGACACAATGGGTTTCAGAAGGTTGATGATCGGTGAAGGCTGATGCAGCAGCGATGTGGCAAGCACAGAGCGGGCAGAGTTATAAGACATGCTGATAGGGAGGAGTGGACTGAATAAGAGTGTGATTGGACAGCACAGAACCTTGTGATTGGCCTGACTCCGCGCCTGTACGAACTAGTGCAAAGCTGCATGAAACAATGGAAGTCTGTCTTTGAGTCGCTTAGATACACCTGAGATGATTCCTCCTTTCCTTTGAAATGTGGTGACTCCGTTTGCATGTTAACTTTTGGTCATCTGTAACTGAATCTATAACTTTATCCCCGATCATCCAACTTAAACACCAAATATCGTGAAATGCAGAGTATAAAAACCAGCATATAGACATTATTACCAGTAACTGTATCTGTCTAATGAATGTAGTAAAAAAAAAAAAGTAGATTTATTAAAGTAAAATACTCAAGTAAAGTACAAGTACCTCAGAGCTGTGCTTAAGTATGTTACCTAACCATGATATGAACTCAGTCAAAGACTATTTTGAGCCACGTTTTAGACGTGAATCAGCTGCAATATTTGGAACAAGTAGCTTTCAGAAAATGAGACAAGCCAAAATCAGTAGGAAGACGTTTTTTTATTGTGTAAATATTTAATCAACATTTGACATCTTCTGCTGCTGTGTATTAAGATTTCATTCTGGATGATTTAAGTTCTTATCTCATTTTCAGGTTGTAGCTGCAGGTTGTGCACATTAATTAGGCAGCCACTTAAAACGTGTCAGTCTTCTCAACCTGCATATTTCAACAGGATCTTTTGAGTTCTAGATATATGTAATTTTAGTAACTTTCAAAAGCCAAACAAGAATCAGGAGAGTTTGAAAAGGGGGACATTTGTGAAGCGCAGTGCAATCCTCCTAGGTCTCAAGTACATCTTAGGTATCAGAAATCTTTAGCACTCTCTTAGTTAGGTCTTTTCACCCTGCGTCTTTCTGTATGTTTAAAGTTTAAAAAAAGCTGATGCATTAATCATATTGCATAAAGAAATTTCCCTGAATTTTAGTCTGTGCTCCACATGTTTTTTTATTTAGCCGAACCAGTTTCAGAGAGAAAACGGATAAGAAAATGATTTAAGTTTGGATTAAGAGGTGGATCTCGAAGTAGTCTTTCAATGCAAAGTATAAGAAAGGACAAGGAACTACAAAGGCAAGCCCCACTGTATATTTGATATGGGATATTTGCTAACTTAGGACTACATATTAATTCATCATTGTACACACTGTGTTCTTATTAATTTTCTGCGGGATATTTAGTCTTCTCCCAGTGGTATCCTGTGACCTTTCCTGCAGCAACAACTCAGCTTCCCCTTAAGATCGATAATATTTCATCTTGTTTCATTTTCACATTTATTGATAAGGATTTGTCTAGGGTTTTTCAGTCACAAACAGCAGCATCAGGATAGCAGTGTCATCGTCGTAATAAAAATGTTAACACCATCATTTGTCCCTCACCAGGCTGTCAGCTGAAATTATTTACAAAGTCTTTTCCCAAGGCTGTTGTCGCCGCCCGCCTTTCCTCTGCAACACTTGACAATGCCAACACTTTTTCCTTTACTGAACAAGCCCCAGCCCTCGAACAGAAGAGGCAAAGTGCTTTGGGTTATGATCACCCTTGAACCATAGAGGTGGCAGCTCTCATATTCTCTTTGAAAACTAAATCCTGTCCCCGGCCCTTGACATCAAAAAAGGCAAGAGATCAAGAGGAGGTGGAGGAGGAGGTGGTGGTGGAAGTAGGGGGGCTAATTAAAGGCATGGATTATTTATTTGCTTCGCGGTGGCATTTTGCTTGTTTGCCTAACAGCTGCTGTGGGCTGAGCACTGCCTTAGCTTGGCTGACTGCCTTACACTGGCTGTATTGTCGACACATATGGTCATACAAATTCTCCTGCTCACAGATGCATTCACTGCTACACACACCAGTATTTCCCCAAGATTTCTATTCCTGTCAGGGTGGAAAAGCCTCTGCAAACACTGTTACAGTGGAACTCGCACCGCATGTTAAATTGCCTAGTATGGACACATATTTGGCAGGCAGGTAAACAGAATTGGTATTCCATATTTTACGATTGTGTGTTATATTTTCAAGTGAAAGCAGGTGTCTCCGGAAATAATGGCCCTGTTGCATATGTTTTCTTTTTTCCCACTGATTCGTGTCCTTGTCCTTAACGCTGGCTCAGTCAAACTGTCAAAGTATGCCAGGTGCCTCAAGTGAATGATGTAAGAATCACTTATTGTCATGGTAACGCCGACAAATTAAGATCAGAGTGTTCAAATGCAAGTTGCATGTAGGTCACTTGCCTTGGGGATCAGACTTGGCACCGTGTGTTACATATCCATGTGGTCCAGATGGAATAATAATAAAAAAATAAATAAAGTCGGCGAAGCTGTTTGCTGCTCTCACTGATTAAAAAACATCAGATCTGTGTCACATGTGAGGGGACTGAGAACTGGGACACTCGGCTACACTGCGACTGGCGCCTGAAAGACTTAAGAGCAACACTAATGAAATTCCTGTAGGTGTCTTATCAGCTTGTTAGGACAGTTAGGACAGAGCTGTATTAATTCCTGTTGGTGGCAGCGCAGTTATTATACAGGTTTTGTAGCAAAAACGATAAAAAAATGGTAACGATTATGTTTTCATTTAGTCACGATAAAATACCTTCTACCCCCTACCCGAACCAGGGTCTGTATCCCATCCCTACTTTCATCTCTAACTCTTCTACTTCCACCCCCTACCCGAACCAGGGTTTGTATCCCATCCCTACTTTCATCTTTACTCTTCGACTTCTACCCCCTACCTGAACCAGGGTCTGTATCCCATCCCTACTTTCATCTCTACCTCTTCTACTTCTACCCCCTACCCCAACCAGGGTTTGTATCCCATCCCTACTTTCATCTTTACCCTTCTACTTCTACCCCCTACCTGAACCAGGGTTTGTATCCCATCCCTACTTTCATCTCTACCTCTTCTACTTCTACCTGAACCAGGGTCTGTATCCCGTCCCTACTCTCATCTCTAACTCTTCTACTTCTACCCCCTACCTGAACCAGGGTCTGTATCCCATCCCTACTTTCATCTCTACCCTCTCTTCTACTTCTACCTGAACCAGGGTCTGTATCCCATCCCTACTTTCATCTCTACTCTTCTCTTCTACTCCTACCTGAACCAGGGTCTGTATCCCATCCCTACTTTCATCTCTAACTCTTCTACTTCTACCCCCTACCTGAACCAGGGTCTGTATCCCATCCCTACTTTCATCTTTACCCTTCTACTTCTACCCCCTACCTGAACCAGGGTCTGTATCCCATCCCTACTTTCATCTCTAACTCTTCTACTTCTACCCCCTACCCGAACCAGGGTCTGTATCCCATCCCTACTTTCATCTCTAACTCTTCTACTTCTACCCCCTACCCGAACCAGGGTTTGTATCCCATCCCTACTTTCATCTTTACCCTTCTACTTCTACCCCCTACCCGAACCAGGGTCTGTATCCCATCCCTACTTTCATCTCTACCTCTTCTATTTCTACCCCCTACCCGAACCAGGGTCTGTATCCCCATCCCTACTTTCATCTCTAACTCTTTTACTTCTACCCCCTACCCGAACCAGGGTTTGTACCCCCACCCCGCTTTTCTTGGTGCAGTTGGTGAGAGGCAGAGGTAGGTGATGGTAGTGGTGAGGCAAGACATATAGGTCCTTCTTATTAATGTTTTTATGTAATTTTGTAATGTAATGTTTCCTTGTTGTAAAGCGCTTCCTTGTATGAAGGGCGCTATACAAATAATGTTATTATTATTATTATTATTAACATTTCATGGTCGTACTAATCTGACACTAATGTTGTCTCTGTCACCTGGAATCAGGACATGAAGGCAAACCATGAAGCTCTCCACTATTCATATCAAATATATAAGCTTTTCCATTTAAAGTTCGCACTGTAGTGTACTGAAGTAATTCCATGAACCATGCTCTTCTTACTGTGTGAGATTCAAAGGGCGGTAAGACCCAGCTGGAAAGTTAATTATTAATTCTGTTTGTAGGGGAAGACACTGATTGATTTCTAAGATGTCTGATGCTGTTACAGACTCTTAATATCTGCTTCTAATAGTTAGAATGTTCATGGAATGGTAAATACTATTGTTTGTACTGATGCATCCAGTGTAATAGTTTAAGCAGTCGGTAAATATATTTTCTGTTCTCATTTTTTGATAGTGAGTTGTGGCATTCCAGTTTTGACATCAGTAACACCTACTTTGAACATTTACTTGCAGCTAAATCTTTCCTCACAGGTGGTGTTTGTAGGTTTCCCCTCATTCAGCTGATCACCAGTGACTTTAATAGCCAGCTTGTAAATTGTGATTAACAGGGGGGAAACAGCTAGACTCCCTGTGTCCCAGGATAACAAAATCTGCATCTCTGCATCTTTAAAGCAGAGTTATTTACATGCTGTATCTTGTTTGTTTAATCTGTGAAAAAACTGATGCGTATAAATGACAGTTTGCGTTTTTATGGCAAAATTATGTACCGTACTGTTTCTTGGCAGGGAGCAGTAGACTCTACTAATGCCTCATGCCTGCCTCGCAACTGCTACCAAGCAGAAAGTAGTGACCCTTTTCCGAGAACAATGGTGGTGGTGATCTTGGATTCAAATGAAATCCAACAGCGATACTTTTTCACAGTGAAGGAGAAAAACTTTTGCCAAACTACTTGTGGACCACTCTCCGCCTCTCTAGTGCACACTGGTGTGCATTAAAAACTGCTGGTTTTAAATAAAAATCCGCTGCTTCCATGTCATCCTGTTGCCCTCTCAAAATCTCCCAAACTAGAAGCAGTGAACATATTTAAGTTTGCTTGAGTTACCTTCAGGCAAGGCCACTTTATTTTCGAGCTACCACACCACAAGCCAAAGGCACATAAATGTATTTGTTGCAATATACAGTTTGTCCTCTCCTTGAATTCCACACTATCTGGAGGACAGCATTGTTGGAATATTAATATTTAGAATAATTCCAGCCCACATGCTGCAGTTATAGTAGTTAAACTGTAACATATTTCTGTTTTTATATTTGCACAGGTATCCTAATTGGTCCACATTAAATTAATTGAAACAACAGAATTCAGTTGAAACAATGTGCTGGAAGACTGAAGTATTCTTTTTGTTTAGTTTTTTTTTTTCCTGTTACTTTGTTTTATTGCTCTGCCAGTGGCCCTAAGTTTGGTGCAGCCTTTGTTTGCAGACCTTGTACATGCAGTATTTGCCTCTAAGCAACTAAAAAAAAAGCCAGTTTCATCTTCCAACCGCAACATCCAAAGTGCAACAAAGTGGAAAACATTGTGATTTATTCCTTTTCTTAAAGTGGCAATTTCCTTTCTGTTTTGCTAGGAATCCCTTATCTCCCTTCAGGCTACAAGTGTGAAGAAGCAACACGCTGACCTCAAAGTGCAGCTTGTTAAACTAGCCACTCTGTCTCCATGTTCTCTCTCATCTCTGATTTTTTCCATCTGCCAGGTGCTGTAGCTGTGATTTTGCCACCACCAACATGAACAGTTTAAAGAGCCACATGAGGAGGCACCCTCAGGAGCACCAGGCTGTACAGCTGCTGGAGCAGTACAGGTGGGGAAACATCAAACACACATCCGCTTGCACAGGAGTGATGATAACGATGATCAGTGGACGGCCGGGGTTGAAAATCGAGAGCTGGATCTGACCAAAAGAATCTGGGGTTGTCTGAGGCCTTGTCCACACGTAGCAGGGGTTTTGTAAAACCGAATATCCTGCCCAATCCGTCTAGAAAAAAAGTTACGCACATACTAGGGCTGTTCCGAATAGTAGTTGCCACCCTTTGACTATTCGGGTCCAATTAATGACGACTATTTGAATATTCGTCTGGAGCCGTAGCGGTGCGGGTGTGGAACGGACCGTAACAGCGGAGCGTAACAGCAGAATTGGTAGGTCCAAGTACTGGAACATCAGCGGTGTATTAGAGCTTCGGCTATGCAACGCACGGAAGCGGTCGGCCCGGCGGGCGCGCGCACAACTATTCGAATATCAAAATCACTATTCGAATACCACCACAATGAACGAATATTCAGATATTCGAATATTCTGGACCAGCCCTCGTACATAACACCTCGTTTTTAGAAAAAAATTCATCCACACCGCATAAGTGCATTTTTAAGCACATTCATGAGCATGCCAGACAAAACAACAGTGCTCACATGAACGGTTTTAACTGGTTGATTGCTTGAACATGTTGCCTTTGCTTTGTAGCTTATGTATGTATTTAATCTGAAAAACTGCTTCTCTTTTATTGTTGTAATGTTATTCCACACCGCATTCTTTTTTCTTTCTTTTCTTATTACTTTTCTTATTTTTATCATTTCAAAAGCCTCCTGTGGACAAGTGTTGCGAATTAGCACATGTGCTAAAACACTCAAACAATGCGTCTGGTTTGTCCAATGTAATTGTGATGTCCACATCAAATAAACAATAAAATAAATAACCTTTAGGTGGCAGTAGTTCCCCAAATCCTATCCAATCAGAGTAAGCTTCCGTCTCTCGACGTCACTTCCACAAAACATGAAACAGGTGGCAGAAAATAACCGTCCTTAAAGTCATCCTTCGCCTGTGTTCTTGAATGTGGAGCAGCATCTGGGCTAAAAACAAGCAAGAAAAAAGCGCCTGGAGAAGAAACAGCGCCAAAACCCTTGTGAGAACATCCAGACTGTTTCCGAATGTAAACACAGGTCGCATATGTGACATAAGAACATATTTTGTCGCAGGCAGTGACGTGTCGAAACACAAAACCCCGGTTATTGATGTCCACATGCAGACGCATAAACGGAGGATTCGCAAATCTTCACTTTGGTCGGAGGTTTTTAAAGGAATCGTTTTTAATGCTGTAAATCTGCGCTGTCGTGTGGATGACAGGCCAAAACGTAGAAAAATATCTTCGTTTTGTGAGATACCCTGCTACGTGTGGACAAGGCCCGAGTCTGTGCAAGTCGGAACACATTGGTGCACTCTCATGGCGCTGGAGACTTTAGAAACGGGCCCTTGATTGCATGGTGAGTGGTTGGTGGGCGGACAAAGTGAATGGCCGTGAATACTCGCTTCTCCTTAAAATGTTAAATATCCTCAACCCTGAGCGAGGCACTGATTGCTGATTTCCACTTCGCTAAGCACTTATGAATTCAAGCCTTGCAGGTACTGAGCATGTTTCCATACAGTAGAAATGGCAATGCCGTTCTTTGTCTCTGAAAGGGCCACTGAAGTTATCCACGACAACACTTTTCATAACGCCAGGGGACTTGAGATTGACAGATTGCTTCTGTTGACTTTTAAATCACTTTCACTCTTTCATTTGCTCTAAGTACAAAGGCAATATGTTTGTTCCCTTTTAGTTCAGATTCAGTGCGGCTCTTAACAAACAGAATAGACATGTTGTCATATGAAAAGGCGACTCGTTCACTGGACAGTTTTGGTGACTGTCATCCTACATCATTCGCTTTACAGGGGTCCAAATGGAGAAACTTACATTCTGGTAAATGACAGACTAGGTTTAATAAATTCAGCATGACTCTGTTTATTTATGAGCATTTATAGTCCATGACTGCAGTTTATAATTGATGCAGCTGTAAGAGTCCTGGATTTGAATGCTTGATGTTGTAAGGCAAACCAAGTTTCTTTATAAGGGATATTTAAGAAACAAAGACAATTCAAAGAGCTGTACATAGTGAATATTTAAAAAGAAGGAAAAACTGCATACAAACATTCAAATTCAAATAATAGAAAATAAGAAAAGATGTAAAGATAGAGTATAAAATACAATCAAGTACAGTTACTCTAGTGCAAGTTCAAACCAACATTTACAGAATACATAAAAGTGTGGCTCGGTTGTTAGCAGTGTCGCCTCCTAGCTAGAAGATCCCAGGTTTGCGTCCAGGTTAGGACGCCTGGGATCTTTCTGTGTGGAGTTTGCATGTTCTCCCTGAGCAGCGTGGGTTTACTCTAGCTTCCTCCCACAGTCCAAAAACATGCTGAGGTTAACTGATTATTCTAAATTGTCCTTGGTGTGAATGGGAGTGTGCTTGGTTGTCTGTCTCTATGTGTGGCCCTGGGATGGGCTGGCGACCTGTCCAGGGTGTCCCCTGCCTTTGCCCGAGTCAGCTGGGATAGGCTCCAGCCCCCCTGTGACCCTACAGAGGACTAAGCGGTGTGTAGATGATGGATGGATGGATAAAAGTGTCACATTAAATAAAAGAAATGAGGATAACAAGACTACAGTTGGGGCATATTTAAGTTCCAAGGGGACGTGGTTCCTGCAGTGGACAGCATCTTGGCTAAAAGCCATTTCACCATGTTTGGTTTGAACTCTGGGCACCACAAGCAGACCAGCCCCTGTAGATCTGACAGGCTTACAAGGCTTGTACTGAGTGAACTTATGTCTTCTATTATTTGGGCACTGACTGAAAAGAGACTAAACAATAAGGAGGTCCTTGAATTCAGTTCTATGTTTTACTGAAACCACTGCAAGGATCTAAAAATGGATGTGTTCTTACTTCTTGATGTTTGAAAATGCTGCTGCTAAAATAATGACAATGAGTTGAAAATGTCTAATGGCTAATTGGAAGTGTAATTAAGCTTTTTATGGTGCTTGGACAAAACCTTTCTCATTTTTAAAATGTAAAAATGATGACAGCTTTGATGTGGTCACTGAAATATTTATGTATAAGGATTAATATAAAGTTAACTGGAATTCACTCACCAAGGATTCTGTCTGCAGATTCAGATGCCTGTCTTGTCCCGTGACCCTGTTTGCAGACTGGACATTAGTTGTCTTTAACTTATCTGTGATCTTTCAACTCACAAGCAAAATATCACTATAAAAGGCTCGTAATGTATTTTCACAGTAGACCTGTTGTTGCACCTGCACTTGGCATGCTGTTGTTATTGTCCAGTATGGGTGGGAATCACAGAGTACCTCATGACACAATACATGGCTCAGAATATCGATTATGGATATATTGTATGACAATCGCATAATTGTACATCGTGTAATGAGCGGGGTGGAAGTTAGACGCTTGAGCCAGAGCGTTTGTCTTCTGTGCCCCATTGTGGGTGCTTTTATTTGCACCCACAGTAGAACACCAATATATAAACAGTGGCAGGTAGCCATCAACCCCGCTACCCTTCTCACTCATGGTAGCAAAAACATTAATAAAACCCCAAACTACCATAATGCATTGCAGCACAACAGTCCCGTACTAGCGATTGCTGCAATATCTATAACTGAAAAATACAATGTTGTTGGTGTTGCCTGTGTACTTTTGCAAGGCAGTTCTTGCATAGGCCATAGTCTTTGTCCATCTTGCTTGTTCCCTCCATGTTGCCAAAGCCCCAAATGGGTCCACACTTTGGACTTAAACGTGGATGGGGCGTCTCTTACGGTAGCGTTGCTGTCCTCCATTATACCTGTACAAACTCTTCTTGGGCCAATTCATTTCCGCTCAAGTCTCCCTCATTCATGTGATAAACGCCACCGTGTGGAGTCATTAAGTAGTGACGCTGGGGAAATGGCAGCTGGCAGGGGGGATCTGGCAGGGTTTAGAGCGCCTTATTATATTAATTAAAGTATCCATATTTGGTGCCAGTGTGTCGATACTCATATCGCACGAGGAGGGACGACCATATATCGCTGTATCCATATTTTGTCCCACCCCTAGTCCAATGTTATAATGAATATTAGTACTATGGCCTACAGTTTTCTACCTCATATTACAGGGTTCTCTCCCAAAGGGCTGGCGACCGGCGATTATCTCCGGCTAGTCACCTTGATGTTGCCGGCTACCTAGGGCTGGTCCGGCAATTTCTGTGCTCCGGATATTCGGGTCCAATTAATGACGAATATCCGAATATTCGGCTCGTGTG
>OMNN01101929.1:3591-33075 GCA_900302755.1 Chromis chromis
AACATATGATATAGGGATTAAGTAGTGTGAATGTAATAAAGGGAGTCAAGCTAGTAACTGTACTTATCAGATAATTGTAGTGGAATGAAAAATGTATTATTACCCTCTGAAATGTAGAGTAGTACAAATGTTAACACTCAAAGTTCTCAAGCAGAGGTACAATAAATAATGAACGATTTCTGAAAAACCATATAAAGAATGGAACAAGGGGTGAATAAACCTTTGAGTCAGCCATGCATGGTGGCGATACTGACCTGTTCTTTAATTCTACTCCCTTTAATTCCTTCAGTGGAACATTTAAACAGCAATACAACACAAACCAATGTCTGCACTGCTGTGTCATGACTAAGCCCCTCCTTCTCCAGCAGCAGCTCATGCCTGTCTGCGAGCATCTACCATCTGCCGATTATCAAACATACCATGTCTCGGATTTGTTGAGGCTTTGTATGTATATTGTGAACACTGTCCCGTTTACCCAACTGTCTCCATGGTACAGGACATTATATTGTCATGCAGTGCCTGTTTTGTTCATCTGTAGAAACGCTGTGAACAAAAATAACTCGTGAAAAACAAATGACGCAAACATTATACATCCACCGCACGTTCCCCCAGAGGAGTTGATGAACTGATTAGATTTCTGAAGCACCTTAATGCATAAAATTGCATGTTTTGAGGGTATAAATGATTGAATCAGAGTGTTTTTTCGAGGCTTCGGAAGCAATTCATCCCACATGAGGATCAAATGTGAAACCTGAGGCTTGGAACCACCTGCCCATCTGTAGGCAGTGCATGCTAAACTTTAGTTGTGGTAGAAACACAACAAAGCCAGAGGCAGAGAGAGAGACACACAGAGCCTGAGACAGGACAGGAGGAGAGAGAGAGAGAGAGAGAAAGAGGGAGCTTGTAGCCCCCGAGGGCCTCAGTCCTATCTGTCACTGTGCCACAACGATTCGCCCTGTAACTGATCCATGGACACAGAGTCTCCAGGTCAACTGTGACAGCCTGCCTGGTGTGTGTGTGTTTGTGTCCGATGTGGGTGTGGACGGCTGCATCGGTGCATCTGCATTCTGTCTCCCGCGATGCCAGTGGCTGTCAGTCTTCATCTCCCGCTGCAGAATGCAGGAGGAAGTGTGTACGTGGTCATTTGCCGCTAATGAAATGACACGCAGGTAGAGACGTGGCGAAGGGCGTCGCGGGGTTAGAAACGCACAAGAGCAATATGTTGCCACGGCAACAGTCAATGAGACTTTGTCCACGTGAGAGCGGCTCATGTAGGGGGAGAGAGGGAGGGAGGGAGGGAGGAGAGGCGGAAACAAGTCAAAGTGAAGCAGTTGCCATAGCGACTCTCCATTGCAGCTGCCTGTAAATTTCTCTCTCCCCAGTGTGAGTGTGTGTCTGCCTGACTGATGCACTGGTTTCAGTGTCATGCTTGTGTTCATGCATTGTGGTGCGTCACTGGTGCATTAGGGCATCTGTTCAGGTATTTCATATTAATATCCATATATACAGTATAAATGTATAAAAGCAGGTTTCAAAGGGAGCCAAATACCCTCTGTCTCTTTCCCCTTCTATAACAGATGCTGTAGTGGTTATTTATGTGGTTGTTCTACACTACTGCTCTCTCATATCCCCAGGCCGACAAACACTCACACACTCACGCAGAAGCCAACAGGGGCTGTCACTGTGCCACAGTTCTAAGTCTTGTGTGCCATATGCTACCGTGGGCTCCTGGCAGGCAGGAGTGTCGTTGCTCACAGTCAGCTGGGAGACTGGTTCAAAGGCCAACGAGAGCCCATCAGGGACCATCCTGCATGCACACACACAGCGCTGCAGGATGGGGCGTCTGTTCAAAACTCTCCTGACTGATATTAGATGCTCCCTGCAATGATCTGCATGTATTTTAAAGACAATGATGCCAGATTCTCTTTAATTAGACACCCTCAGCTCGTCACAAATTTACAAGGTTTTTCAGAATTTTCCGTTTATTTTCAAGCGAGTAAACAGTTGATGAATTGGAAACAGGTGTTTTGATCTAATTAAGCACATTTGAGCAAAAAATTAATAAATAAAATGTATCTAAAAAGGACAGAACTCCATTAATATGAAGGAAATTACAGCTAATAGTAGCTGATTCTCAAATCATGTTTGAGTGCAGTCACTCTATCCTACAAATGTCTGCTTATTTTAAGAAAAATAACAACATAACACTTTACGAGAAGCAACCCTAAACCTAAATTTAGTTTTCTGATGGTTGAACATGACATTTTTATGCGAAACTTTTCCGTTATCTTTCGTTTCTTACCTCAAGGCAGGACCCACTAACAATTTGTGCCAGTGCAAAATGATAGCATCCAAGAAAACTGTGTTTCCTAGAGATTCCCCACAGGGGAATTGACCTAGAAATAGGTTGATATAGCTGTCCCTGCAGCTCAGGGCGAGTTGCAATTTGCATTTATGGGAGTTCTAAGTTCCAAGGTGCAAAATAAAACGAGGAAATTATGGAAATTCATTGCAGACATGATATATTAAGAGCCAGTGGCCTTTTATTATCTGTTGATTGCACACAGAATGTTCTTCTTCAGAGGCGAGTACAGACATCAGCTTTGCTCCTTTCAGGCCCGGCTTTAATACGTCTCCTCATGTCATACTGGTGCCTTTTTAGCCTCTGTAAAATGTGCTCTTGGTGCCTAGTTGCTTTCAGTGTGTTTACTTTGTCATCCCAGAGTGCCTTTTTACACAGTGTTAAAACATCTCTTCTTTGCAGCGGACAGCTCTTTGGGGTGAACTCTGACACTTACACCCTGAGCTCCCCGTTGCAAAAACACAACTGTTGCGCACATAGTTTGTACATTCATTTATACACTCTCAGCTTTAACTAGTTGTCCTTAATTTTCTGCTTTGTTTTACCTAATAACACATGGGCTCACTTGCACATACAGTTGTGTTGGAATTGCTTCAGTGTGGGTCAATCTGAGCCTCAGCGTTAGCTCTAATATGCCACACTACCTAGTAATTTTCTTCAAGCACTGCTGCTTTAATCTCCAGGAAACATTTGATTAGATTCTTACTGTGGTGTCTCTTGTTATTGCCTGTTGCTGGAATCATTGCCTGAAATCTAAATTACCTCCAGCTCAATTTTAAGGGCTGACATCCAGCTGTAGGGAATAGCTCTCATGCTCTGGTACAGTGCTGTGTTTTCATCCAGCCGAGCAATTTGCTGTTTGTTCAATATATTATGGCCTAACACAATGTGTGATCAAAGAGAATATGAGAGACGTAAATACAGTTATTGACTTTTTTCTCTTTCATGCTCTCTATTCCCTGCTTTCTCCTCTCCGTGTGTGTGTGTAGATATTCGTGACCGCAGGAAGAAGCCCGTGATGCTGTTTATTCATGGAGGCTCCTACATGGAAGGCACCGGAAATATGTTCGACGCCAGCGTCCTCGCCGCCTACGGCAACGTGATTGTGGTGACCATGAATTACCGCCTCGGTGTGCTCGGTGAGTAACCAGGTTACCTTTTCTCTTTTAAAATATGGACATTATATACTGATTCTCATTGTATTGAACTTGCCCTCATCACATGTTTCCAGCCACACATACAAGTCAATGCTACAGACTCTTCTTGTTATATCTGAATTGAATAAGTCGATGATGAATGACATCAATACTATTCATCAATGTAATGACTACCAGTGCAGGCGTTCATCATGAGAGCTCACTTTCTTACCGATTTCCTTTGTTGATCTTTCCCGTCTCTGATTGTGTAATTGTTTCGCTTTCTTTGAACGCCACTGCAACCAGCCCACTGGAGAAAGCCCATATTTTAAACACCAACAGTCAGTGTTGAATACGGACTAACAGGAGGAGTCTGTAATTCTGTAATTACACTATTGTCCCTGCATTTTTAACACTAGTACGAAGCAGGATTCACTTCTGGTAGCTTCCGCTGCACACCTGCAGCCATACCGCCTTGTGGATGCCCGATCCCGTCAGATCTCGGAAGCTAAGCGAGGTAGGGCCTAGTCAGTACCTGGATGGGAGACCGTGAGGGAACACCAGGAAGCCTGGGTGAATGCAGTGTGAGTGTGAGTGGTTGGTGGTGGTTGGTGGGCAGCTGTGGCTACATACGTAGCTTACCACCATCGAGTATAGGAGTGAATGAATAATGCAATGTAAAGCATCTTTGAGTGTCTAGAAAAGCGCTATATAAAACCAATGCATTATTATCATTACACCTAACCTGCTCCAGAGTAGGTTTTGTTTGAGATTACTGCACCAAAAACTTGTGAATTCTCTTAGAATACAGCATCACCATCCAAAGAAGATGTTCTGGAGCTCGGTGTGCAGATAGTGAGAAGGGAAGGAACAGTTTTTAGAGACCCTTTGGCTTCCCATGACAAGAATACATATGAGATGTAAGCTAGTAGATTCTCACAGGAGGTGGAAGAAGTCTGGTTTACTTTTTCACGTTGGCTACAAACAATTTCAATTATTCCATTGGTCTATTAGCGGTGTAATAAAACTGAGACTAATGTCTTGCGCTTGTTGACCTGATAAGATTTTGCAGGAAACCTACTTACCGGTTTGAATGATGTTTTTACATTTGCTCTTTACTCGCTCTGAGACTGTTTAACACCACCAGGGCTGAAAGAATAAAGAATAAAGACACAACAATAAAACTGTCTCACGCACCATAATAATAGTCTACATCTAAGCAGCACATTAATTTAATGTGATACACAATTGTAATTATAGTCAGATCTACTCCTGCCTTAATGATGTGGGCAGTGATATTGATAAGCCTATTAACTTACACATTAACACAGTTGGCTTTTTCTTGCCAGACTTCTTTCCTGGCTTTGGCTGCAGCAGCTGTTTGCTTTTATTATATTTTTAAATCACTCACCTTGCTTTAGAAATATAGTTTGTTTTTCTCTCATCAGATATATGCAGCTGTTTTCATGTGCATCAGAAAAACTGCTTCATGTGATCACTTAGCAGGATTGTCAGGTTTAGTGAAACCAGATAACGAAAACAAATCCTGATATGTTGAACTTGCTTTGTACTGCAGACCTTTTCCTTCTATCTTCGTTGACTATTGTTAAAAAAACAAACTGAAAAATGACAGATTAAAGTTAGTAAATCATGCCAACGTAATGTACAATGAAAGAAAGACATAGTTCCTTTTTCTTAAGTGACAGAAAGTCACTGCTTTCCCTGCTTTTGTTTTTGCTGCACAAGTTTTACAAGTGAATATTTACATCTCGAGTTCTCTCAATCTTGTCAAATATCTGCATGATCATTCAAATTTATTTAGATAAAGGTCACAATCTGGTACCAGAATTTACTTACTACAAGCCGTGACATTTATCCAGGGATCTGTGCCTTGTGTTTGATCTGTATGTCTTTATTTCTATTTAAACAGATTTATTGAAATAAGATTTATTGACTTATTTTCATGCACCACCTTTGCTCTTTTCACCATGTGCCTCTCGTTCTGTTATTTATTTGGCCACTGGATCCTGCATTTGCCAGTAACTCTCGCAGAAAGGCCTTTATGAGAGCGGATTCAAAGACGGGAACAAGCATGCAAATCAGATACAGATCTGGCATTTTTACTGACACAGAAATGCACCTCACAATTCTTCATTTTAACTGCACGCCCTCTCCCAGTGCCTCCAACCTCTAGATGTCTGTTTTGCAGCTGTATAATTCATAGCACAAAGAGTAAGGATTGTAAAGAGGAAAACACCTTTACAGAGTGTTTTGGTGGAAGTAGGCTTGGTTATGAGGCACTTTTGAGCTGTTACTACCAGCACAGTGAAAGTGAGGGATTTGGAAGGTGGTTCTAGTGGCTTTACAGGCTGAGTGTAGCTGTACCTCATCTGCTCCGGTCACTGTGAGATCTGCTGCAGTCAGGTTTGAAAAGAAAAAACGTATCGTCTACCTCCTCAGCTCGTCATCCCTTTTCTGAAAATATACTTGACTTCTCCTCTTTGTTACTCACCGCACTCTGTCTAGCTCCATTGAGACCAAGTAATTTAGCTTGGAGAGGAGGAACATGCCTCGGAGGAGGCAGGTGCTAACTAACGGAAACTAAGTGCATTAGATATTTCATTAGCTGAGGAGAGAGTGGGCCCCTGGAAGCTGTTTCAAAATCGGCTGCCTGGCTTTGATTTGTTTTGTTTCTCTCTTAAAGGACGTTGCTGTGTTGTTTTTTAGAGCACTTACACAGCTTTTACATTAGTGACAGATTTTCATTTGCATATAATTACCTTCGGTGTTTGCTTTTTAATGCATCTTTGTTGAGTTCATCAGCCTTTTTGCTCATGTGGATAACGAACTGCAGTGTAAAATGTGACTATTACCAGAGAGCCATGAAGCAGGGCAATGTTTTTTTAATGGCAATCACTTTAATTTGTAAAAAATACAATTGTTCTCACCAAATGAATTCTTATTATTTAATTGCTTTTTGAAATAAAGTCCTACATCGGCGGAAATTTAGAGTGAAAACAATCTCTCCAATGTCTATTTAATCTACTAAACTTTCATGTGCATATTTTTTTTTAAGTTTAATAGGGGAATTATTAATGCCTCCGGTGTGTTTCTGCCTCCACAAATGTAGGATGTAGGAATTACTTTTCCTAGTGCAATATTACCACTCACGATCTAATGAAGTGGATTTTTAAAATCTAGTCAAATGACTGAATCACATAAGAGTTTGTGGGGTTTACTATCAGATCTGTTAAATTCATTTGTGACAGTTGTTAATTGCTATAAAATGGGCTTATAAGGCTAAGACTCACAGCTCAGCTTACTCATACTGAGTTTAGAGTTTATCTTTATAGTGTCGGTTTATGCCAGCTTGAGCCTGGTATGTTGAGTTCTAGATGGATAAAAATAATCCCGTACAGAAGGCATCTAAATAAGTGGATTACTATCACTAGAAGTTTAGTTTTCAAAGATGACAGAATGAGTCTCAAGTATCAGCAGCTACTCCGAGTTGTTTACTGAATTCGAAGAGATAATGATAAAGTATTAAATTCTCCCAGATTATATATATATATATATATGTCATTGTTGTTATCTCCTTTTGTTGATTTGTAAGTTTCCTCCCCGTATCTTTACATCTCTCTCTCTCTCTTTCATACTCAGGTGACACCTCAGTGTTTCCTTCTTTCAACATCCTATCTGTGACACTCTCATCACATTCTTTGAGTCAAGGAGAAAGCAAATTGAGAGGGAGACTTTGTCATTTGTATGCAAAGAGACAGCTGCAGCTATCTCTCAAATATGAGAGCCATCCAGAGCAATTTGGCCCTGATTTGGAGAAATGTGAGTAATCTTTCGCCCCATGCATCCTATATGATGGATGGCATTTCCGTTTGACAGAGCGAGTCACACAGCGAGGCCAGTACGGGTGTGAAATGCGCATTTGTGTGTTTAGAGGTGGTGTGCGTCGAGCACGTGTAGCTGCATGCATTCATGCATATCAATGTCTGCTCTGTGGAAACACTGTCTGATGGTTTCTGCTGTCTTGCCTCAGCAACCTGACATGCCGATTTGGAAGGGCAATGCAGGAATTATTGATACAGCAGATAGATGTTGTCATGAGAAATGTAAACTCTACACAGTGTGTATTTCTGTGGTTTTGTGCAGATAGAATATTTCAATGAAGTGCCAGACCCCTCCTGCACATATTTGATGCTTTAGCTCTGTTTGCATATTGACTGATGTGGTTTTTTGCCGCAGTGCAAGAGTTAAATGTTGCGGTCTTGGTTTACTGAGCCTAACACAAATTACTCGAAGGGTTGCAAAGTTTTCTATCGCCGTATGCTTTCAATTTAGCAGGATATTTAATTACCCTGATCATATAAATGATTACAGCTGGAGTTTAGTTCATTTGAATGCACTACTGCTAATTAAGACTTAAAGCTGCTCTTTTAAAACATGCCTTGACTATGCTGTATCTGGAGAGCAACAGAAAGTGTAATTTCTCTGCTGCCAGACTTGAAATATGGTTGTCAAAACTAATAAATTTCTTCCACATGCCCTTCCCACAAGACAGAAGACTATATGTACAGAAATACTAAATAATCTAGGGCATAGTGAGCATTTGCGGCACTATGACAGTGTATGTAAGATTAAAATAAATGACAGTGTCCATGTTCATTGCATTTGAAGGAACAGGTCACCTGTCGCAGCAGATGTCTCATATATTTTAAACTGTTTTTGGAACAACTATGACAGAAAGAATTAAGCTGTTTCGGACTTCAGCTTCACAGACAGTAACTGATCATGACTCATTCTTCAATACTTGTCGGATAATGTTTATTTGTGGTCATGTCACGCGATATTTTTGAAAGGAAGAAAAATATAGAATACAGGGCTGGGTGAAAGAGATGAAAACCTTATATGATATTGTCAAGGTACACCAGTAAGTATTTCAGTGTTAACATGAGACAAATAAATAAAAAATAGATACGAATAAAAGATTCATCTCAATACGCATTAAATAGTAAAAAATACAGGTTACTCGGAGGACACCCATGGTGAAGGAGCTACATCGCGTTGAGGTTAAGGTTCCTAGTGACCGGCTTGGACCTGGTATCACCGGATGGGCTGCCCGGCTGCCGACTTGTGCTTTCATGCTGGATTGAATCTAATGCATTTAAGTGAAACCATAGAACACTCTTTCAATCAATTTTCGTGTTGCGATTGTGTTTATCACCAGTACATATTGCAATCATTTTATCGCCCAAGCCATTGACAGGTCACCAAATGAAACACATCATTACTTTGAATAAGTGACATAAACATTTCTTCGGTTATGAGCATTGTTGAAGCCAACTGCATGAACTAAATAAACAAATCCATGAAATATATAACATTGGTCCAGTTGTTTTTAGACATTAGTGCAGAAATGTTACATATTTTAGCTTTCAATGGCAGCAGGTTACAAGGGTAACTAGACTAGAAGAAGCTTCTGCGGTACGGCGTATCTTCCTTGTTAAAGCTCTTCAGCATGACACAAAACTCCTGTTGTATAACTGTCCCTGACTTCAGACCTAGAGTAAATTAAATATATATACAGACTCTTCCCATCTCTGCTATTAACATACTTCCACTGATGATGTCCACTCTACCTTTCTCCAATATTCCAGCTCCTCTTTTTTCTCGTTAGTGCTTTGCTGCCTAGTTAGATCTTTTTTCCACTTGAAGAAAGCTGGCCATCAGTCCATCGATTCCTAACCCTTCACAGCATGTCATTTAGGGAGGTACAATCCTAATCAAGGCAAGAGAGTCACTTGTATCCTTTAAGAACCATTTCTTGAAAGAAGAAAATAGACTTATTTTATAATTATTTATTTACTTGGGTTTTTTTTTAATGTGGAAACAGTCATCTAGGAATAAAAGCATTATGACGATTACATTTAGTCACTTTAGATTTCCATTTAACATTATAAATTCAGTTCATTGCGCTCTAATCACTCTCTCCTCTAGGGTTTGTCTGTATGTTTGTATCTGTGCGTGCATGATAGAGCTTAAATATGAGCAGTGGAGAAAAAAACAAAAAGAAATCAAGCACAGGCAGACAGGAGCGGTAATAACAGAGGTTAGGGAAGATAAATCTCAATCTTTTTTCCATTTGGTTGATTAAGAGGTGTGATCTTTTCTCTGTCTGTCTGCACTGACACCCTTATTTAACAGCTGCCTCTCCAGCAAAAACGCTAACCACCGTGGAATCGTTCACATAACAGGACACGCCTGACTCCATCCTTATGCTAATATGGAAATGTACCTGTCTGCAGCCAGACAGGCGAGTTCGGGCGGCAGAGGGGGAGGACGTAGCAGCAGGCAGTCTCCACTCTCCCCGCGAGGTCTCTGCAGGGAATTTGGCGGAGTTAAATATGTAATGAAAAGCTTCACCAGGCCACTGAGCACTTGACCTTGGCTTGGCTGCCTTAGCGACAGGCATGCTTACAGTACATACGTCACCTCCACCCCATCGAGCTTTTTATATCCCTCCGCTACCAACGCGAGAGACGGGGAGGCAGTGCAGGAGAGAGAGACGAAAGTGCGACCATGCATTCATTGAGACATTAACAATGATGATGAGAGCAGAGAGGTGGAACAGCGCGGTACAAAGCTTAGAGCATTTTTTGGTGCTGCATCACTTACGTCGACATACTGTACGGAGCATGAGCTGTGTGTGTGTGTGTGAGCATGCTGTGGCCAAGATACACACACACACACACACCCACACACACACACACACACACACACACACACACACACACACACACACAATATAGGGTGAGAGATTTTGAGAGATGAGAGAAGTGACAGTGGGAGAGAGATGAGAGAGAGGGCAGAGAGCAGGAGGGAAGAGAGGGGGAGAGGGGCTCCATTTGCCTGTGATGCTAAAAATAAAACTTGCAGAGCCGCTTTTGAGTGTGCACCAGAGCAGACATTCATCTAGAGCACAATTATATATGCTCAGTGCTGCTGTCTGTGCACATGCACGCAGCGCAGATGACACATTTTTCAATACGGCGAGCTGAAAGTGCACCGACACACACCCACACACACACACACACACACACACACACACACGATTGGCTATTTTGCACTCAGGAGGAATCCTCCTTAAAATGATTCTGCCTCACGCACACTCACACGCTGTTACTTTTGAATTCAGGAAATGTGGATGTGAAAAAGGCCCGCTGCTCAAGGCTTCAGCGGGGGGTCTTTAGCGGGAGATTTTTGGGTGGCGTGTCCCTCGAGATGACACCACTGTTAAACGTGACCTGACAGAACCAGAGAACATATTAAGACGCGCACAGAGCCGAACACCTCTACCAAACACTCGCTCACACACTTGCACTATTCTCAGTCTCCATAGCAACCCCCCGACAGAATTGATGAGCAAAGTCCTATTGACTCCATGCGAGGGGAGAGGAAGGGGGACCGTGGTGTCTTAAGTGTGTGTGTTGGGTAGGATAGATTGTGACTTTGAGAAAGAGGACAAGCCTGGTCCACTGTTTCCTGAGAGGGGATTAGCACCTCAGCTGGCCAGCGTCACACACACACACCGACTGACACACATTCCCATGGGCAGGTGAGACGCACACCCTACTGCACTGACACACACATTAACACCATCGCAAACATGTTTTCAGACAGCTCTCACAACTTCTCCTCATCGCTCCCCAGACGTTGCTTCTCCTCTGTTTGTCCGTGGCCTTGATCCTCCCTCACGTGACTTGCCTCCTACTTTCTCGCCCTCCTTTTCTTATCTCCTCCTTCACCTCTGCCTGCTTTCCCACCTTCACACTGCTACTTTCCTCCTATAGATTCACCCTTAAGGAACTTTGTTGAGTGCCGCAACACCGCTATCGGCTTTAACCTCGTTCCTGATATGAAATCGCAGATGGGGTTTTAACCTTTTACCTCCAACTGTTCCATCTTCACGGCAAAAGTAATGAAATATATGATGTCTCCCTAGGTTCAGAACAGTCTGGCAGTCTGGCAGTGTAATAAATTCTTAAAAGCTTCATATACACTCAAAGAATCCAATCATCAAGAATTGTCAGTGAAGCCACTGTAATTTATTTGTTCCTATATATTTCAATCAGGGGCCAGAGGTTTTAGAATTTTCTATATTTCTGCAAAAGATCATCATATTTTCACACAACTCCTACAACTAACCAAATGAGAGAAAAAATATTGCACTTTGTCGATCATTTATTGAGAAGAATGACTGACTATTACGTATATGCGAGTGGCATAATATGTGTGAAAATCTGATGATGTGTTTATGTCATATTTATGCATCTGAAAGGGTTTACACACTTTCAAGCACACCTGTAGATGCAACCCTCCTGGAATTTTTCGAAGAAACCTTTTATTTTTCACCTAAATAATTTGAAATTCTGGTGAGCTATAGACGCTAACTGCATAAGGATCTAATTCAGGAGTCAGGGATTGCCCCAACGAGTCAGAGCAGGTGGGTTTAGTGTTGTAGACGGTCGGTAAAGCAGTAAAATGGCTCCTTCAGAGATATGTGGAATAGACAGCTAACAGTGTTACCGCAGGTGTATTAAAGTAGAAATAATGGGAAGAAAAAGAAAGTCAATGTCTGGTTTGGCTCGCTAAAAAAAAAGATGCAGTTCAGATAGAGATTTATGATTTTGTACTCCCGCTGGTGTGTTTCTTTCCCACTTAACTCTGCCTCTGTGTATTTAAAACCTGAGTTATGGGCCAGATTACGCTGACGTATGTTTCACATGTCAAACAATCAGTTTTGTAAGTGAGAAAGCATGGGCTGGTAATAGCCACGGATGGATCATCATTACAGAGGGATGACAGGCGTTTGAATCATGGCGCGGCGCTTCAGGGCTAACTGGGGGGACCTGGTTCTCCCACGGGGATGACAGAATTGTTTGGGGAGCCCATCTAGCATCTTTACATTCAGATTGACACCCACAAAGACAGACTGTTAGCGAGTGTAAACAACAGTGCAGCAGAGGGAAGCAGTCAGCGTTTCTATCTGGAATCTGCCGTATGCTATGTGCTGTTTGTCTCAGCCTTTGAGCTCTTTTTGCACACAGCCAACACAAAGGCGTGATAATTAACATATGGCAACAGGATTCTACAAATCTGTGTATTTAATGTTCCGCTGCACTGTAGGCTATTTATGTGTCCGTTTGTTTCTCATTCAAACGGAAGTCTGCGCTTTAGTTTCTGTGTGTCACTAATGTAATCACAAACAGGAGCATGTTTTCCTCTATCCTCGTTGAAAATGTTAACCCATTATATGTAAAAAAAATAAATAAATAAAAATTTAAGTATTTTATTCGCCCTCCTTAGTGCCTTCCTGTATTTCCCCAAGCGTTTCTCAAAATTCCTGAGAGTGTGAAGTTGGCGCTGTCACCTGTTGGTTATGTGTTAGGGAGAAATCAGCGACAGACAAAGGGTTTTTCAATTGAGTAAACTATTCCCACATCGTATGATTCTACACACAAGTCTGCCTCTACTGCAGTCTATTCTTACTGTGTGACTGTTAGATATTACTGACTTTTAATAGCTAAAAGAAGAGCAAAATTGGGCGGATTTATGCAACATTAAGATAAGATAAGATAAGATAAAATAAGATAGTGCCAGTTCACACTGTGTAGGAGCAGTGTGAACTGGCACTAGGGGGGGTGACTCTGGGACGCCAGAGTTCACCTCCTAGCCTCCTGGAGGTGTCGTGGGACTAAGTAGGCGAAACACCGTTGAAGGGAGGTTTCCACCTGATGACCCCCAGAGACGTGTAAGGAATCACTGCTCACTGGTAGAGACAGATAGAGACAGAGTAGGGATCCTAGGTCCTCCATTGAGTACAAGTGTCTTGTGTTTAAATTAACAAAGAAAGGCTACACCTAATGGGAAGAACTGACTTTTTAAACATGTGTTGACAATAGTGCCACAAGATTTTTTAAAAATGCTTCTTTGAACACCAAATTCAAAAAGTTTTGAAATCAGATATTTTGATATTCACTCTCAGGTATGCCATCTTACTTTAGGGCCGGTTTTCAAAGCAACATTGGGCTAGGTCACCGTGATCCAGGTACATGTCGTTCAAGATTACCAAATAAAGATTAACAGTGCTCCAAATTGAACTGTAAATCCCAATGTAGGCTTCTAGCCACGTAAAAAAAAAAAAAAAAAACTACAACTGGGACAAACACATGGGGTCACATTGAGTGTTTCTATTTGAAGAGGCAGAAAGCAGCACAATAAAACAATTTAAGCATCCCCTCCTCCCATTTTCAGTGTCTTTAAAACAATCAGAATACTCAATTACATCTGATGATTGTGCCAGTTTAATTTATACACAGTGATAAATGAATATTTTAAATTACATATTATTCATTTTTGATATTAACAGCTGTTTTGGGGATTACTTTACCAATGCAAAATCCTTTTCTTTTTACTCTACTGTACTGAAAGGCATAAAATGTCTACTGTATCACTGTATAAGTTAAACCAATCAAGTACAAAATGAGATAAATGTGTACATGATACAAACACAATACAGTATTTGATCCAATCCTGCAGCTGTAATTGGATCAGACAACTTCTGATCCACTGGGCCCTGGAGTGAAGTGAGCTTTGCATGTCTATATCAATTACAGTAGGGTGACAAATAAAAGGAATAACCTGTACGCTTCACTGCTACAATGAGGCGATCTAGTGGATTCGTGGCAGTTGGTTGGCATGGTATGGATCCACTGGTCCTCTTAGGGAGAAGGGTCACCGCAAATCAATGCAAAGCTGCTCCAAGTGATCACCTTTATCCTATGATGGGGCAGAAGAGGTCACTGATTGGTTTAAGTATGAAAATGATATGAACCATAAGCTACGACCCTCACAGTCACCAGATCTCAACCCAACGGAGCACCTATGTGAGATTTTTGGACTGATATGTGAGACAGTCATCAAAACACCATCAAAAAAATCAATGCATAGGAGCACTAAAGCCGTTCTGGTGGCATTTAGAGGCCCAACACCTTGCTTAGACACTTTGATTCTCATTGTTTTCCTTTAATTCGTCACCCATCTGTATATAGAGTGAGCTTGGCAGATGAGGCACATATTTAGACTAATCAGAGAAATGGCCATTAGTTCCTGTCTGCCAACAACACACATTTCAGGGAATTCCCATGGCAGGCTCAGATTCAGCACCTTGGACAGCGATCATGTTCGCATTTGTCATTTAACGCCTGAAACTTTCTTGGATGAGCATTTTTGTGGATCGTTCCTCCACCACGATGTGCAAAATATCGCCTCTTACCTTCGCATCTCCACTAACCTCCACTCGTTCCACATCTATTGCTGCATTAAGCCCCCAGGTGTCGCTTCTAAAAAGCCCCCGAGGCCAGGAGAGAGAATGTGTGCTTCATTACTAATGCTAGACGCTAAACACACACACACACACAGCAGTATGAACGGCAACACAAGTCATTTGCATTTTAGGGAGAGTGAGGTCAAGGACAGAACCGCTCTGTGTCAACTGCATGGTTGGCCCGGGCAGCCGTGATTGACGGTAGGAAAAGTAGGATAATGGCAGAGGTGATAGGAGCACACACACACTCAGTCGCATGTATATACACACAATAAAATAAGACAGCAGTGGGATGAGGGAGGTGGAGGTGGACAAAGCAAAGGGAGAGCAGTGGGAAAAATAGAGTGCACTCAGCCGTGCAGCTCACTCTCCTCCACACACACATGCATAAACACACACATGCCAAACACAGGCTGATCATACTAACTCACTGGCCCAGTAACAGATGCTGCGAGCAGTGTGAGAGCCGGGCTACACCTGCTCTCCTCTGCTGCTCCGCCTCCTCTCCGGTCCACACATCCAGACCCGGAGAGCCGTAGTTCCTGCCTCCCCCCTCCTTCCTTCCCCCAAGTCTGGCTACTCTACGTGCCACGACCCCCCTCTTCTCCTCCACCTGCTTTCTTAGACACAAAGGCAAAATTATACAGTCATTAGCTCTGAACACACACACACAGAGTTCATATGTAAACACCTTCTTTAGTTCTCTTTTTCACGCACTGAGAAGTATCCATGTATGCAAATAAGTTAATTTACTTAGAGCCCGGCTGTGAATCTAAGAGCTTAAAATCCCATGTTAATTCTGGGCAACTACTGTCTTAAACACCTACATACACTTTCACTTTAAGCCTGCTACAACACCTGGTCTTTTAATTGATAATCTAACATGGAGGCGCATTAGCTCATATTCCCCTGCTCAACACATTACAGAATTTCTGCATAGGTGTTGCTACATGTGATGGAGCGGTCTATGAATATGTACGAGGTGGGTGGAGGCCGGGGTGGTGTGTTACCCACCTGTGCTACTCCAGCTCTCCTCCTCTGATGACAGATGAAGCAGTATAGGCATTTCATTAGGAGCTGCTGGAGCTAATTAACTAATTAACCAGCCTATCCCGGGGTAGCAACCCGTTGCCAATCAGCAGGCCAGAACGAGCTGCATCCGCTAACCTAAAGGGAAGCCTGCGCCCAGCTGTGTGTCTTTTCTGCCACGTTTGCTTTCTGCAGCCTTGACACGCGGCTGGACTGAAACAAAGACGGCTGATGATAATGAACGTTTATTTGTTCCTCAGACAGTGCTGTCTGCTGGATGGATGCGCGTGGGCACACACAAACACAGACGCGCTGGAAGTAGTTTTTCTATGGAAAGCCCTGTAATCTGTTGAGCTTTGAATGAGGCAGATGGTACCTCTAAACTGGTGCCACAACAAGCTCGAGCTCCTGTGTCAAAATTTGCCTTGTTTTTCCCTGCTCGGTGAGCTACTTCCCAAACACTTCTGGAACATAACAACGTTTTGAAGCACAGTAAATGAATGAAGGCTTAAAACTGTTGCATAAAACCTTGTGACTGCACCATTACCATGATCTGTGGAACATGAAGGATATGTACAGGTTATTACAAGCATCCATTTAATGAAGTTTGATGTGACATGTTTGAGTATAACCCACACAGTCTGAGAGGAAGGAATGTTTGTGATCCTTGCGCATGCATTTGCACATGTTTGCCTGCATATCCCTCTACAGCATCTTTTAGCCTCTCTCATGCTCTCTGCGAGACTTTTGTCAATGTTTGTACGTACATGACTCTTCCCATAACAGTTGACTCTGGAATTAGTAGTAAGCACAATTATGGTGCCACTTTATCCTCAGGCCCCAAAATTTCAGGAAGTTAGGAACCGCACAAAACCCTGCAACAAGCAGCTGACCATTTGTTAAGCCTTCCTCCATAGCATCGTAGCTTAGAAACGGGCAACAGTCCACTGTTAAGGTTTGGATTTCTTCACAAGCCAATGTGGTATGCATGGGTTCCACTAAGAGTGATAGTCCACCATTATTTTTCCCAGCTCAGACTGGAGTTTTAGAGGTCTCACTAGGCACAACAGTAAGATCTGTCCACATACAGTAAAGGACGTGAGTCTGTGTGTTAGAAATTGATGCCTTTTCCTCCTTTTTCTGGCCATTTGATAAAGAAAAAATGGCTGCCTCAATTAACAAAAAAAGTATTATTCTGGTGATTTCCTTTCTTCACTGCCAAAAAATTCCTCTTTGCAGGTAAAATCACCTGTCTTGGATGTTATCAGGCCTCCCCAACCTTCTGGTAGGCTCAGTGAGCACAGTGTTACCTCATTTAATGGTGGTGGAGTCCTGATTTTGCACTTTCAAAGTGGAGCAAAACTCTACTTTTGGAGCTAGGAGGGCCAGCACAGGTTTACATTACTGCACTCTCATCCTAAAGTATGTCTTATCTGAGACCACAGTTATGGTTTTATGTTTTTTTACTTTTGTTTTCCTTGTGGTTTTCAGTGAGTGTTAAGTTCAGTCACAGCTTGGTTTGGTTTATGGTGCTGATCATGATTTGGGTTCAAATACACCCTGACACTACGTTTATTTCATATTACAAGGCTCCATTTTGTATGTTTTTAATGAGACGACTTAATTGGAGATTTTAGATGCATAAGACTAAAAGAGGTAGCTACTGTTAGCGCGTTTACTTCATTTTATCACTGATCTGACTGCAGGATGACGCGCCAACTGAGCGTACTCGAGGTTGGAAGAGGTCCCTACTGGTCCATATATACGGAAATGATCTGCAACGATAAAAGCCTGATTAATGAGCTAATAACGTCCAAATCAGGAGTAAGAAATCCTGTCCATGTCATGTTTGGATGGTGATGTCTGGTTTTAAGACTTTAAGGATGGATTAAAATGTGTTTTTTATCTGCTTTAACTAAAGCTGCAAATCCACGGTGAACAACTACAGTAGTAACCCAACATTACTTCCAAAGCCAAGGTGCATGTCATTGACATTATTTTGTGGGGTTATATTTTATGCAAGGACCCACATATCTACTGTCGGAGAGCTACAATGCTATCTTGATAAAGGTTAGTGGCTCTACTCGGTTCTGCAAAGTCCTCAGTTATTCTTTCTCAAATATTGTTGCTCTGTGATGCTTATCCTATGTTTTTCTATAGTATGCATGGAAAACATTGATGGTTTATTTATCACACTTGCATTTTTATCTATTAGTATTATAAATTATAAATTAAAAGTGCTCTTTTTATTTCCAATAAACACAGATCATTAGCTGGTGAGGATGCTCACTTTTTGCCTGAGAGATTTGGTTATAGCAGGAAATCATGTAGCCATCAAAAGCATGTTTCAGGCCCTTTTACATAATTCCTATTTTAAATCAAGTAAAAACACTGAAGGCTGAGTGTTAGTGCTAGCTAGTTAACTTTTAAAATCTGCTCGAAACAATTGTCTTTTCAGCCAGCAAATACCATGCTCATTAGCTAGAATTTAAATCCTTTTTTTAATTTGTGTTTGAACTGGAAAACCCACTATTCCATAAACTACGGGTAAATCTGCCATAGTTATCATTATAAATATGTGCTAGAATGGGTAGCTTAAAAGGCAGAAGGCAGAAGGCAGGGCTTAGTGAGCATGCACGCCAGAAACAGAGCTGATAGGCCAATGAAGACCTGTGTCTGTGACTTAAATGGTGCAAATGTGTGTGGGGAAAAAGCAAACTCCAGCTGAACAGATTCCTCTATATGTCCCCACTTTTTCACATGTCTTCTGATTCCCAGCTGTCCACTGAGGCACAGTGGAAAGGCGTAATGTATTCTAGCCTGCAGCTATGTGACCATCCATATACATCGCTGTCTGAAGCATTAGCGCTACTGCACCCTGGGGTCTTGCCCACAAGAACGAGTGTGATGTATGATCCAGTGACTCCCACGCCTGCTCCAGCTTTCCTCTCCGTGGGAATTTCACTGATTAAAGGACTAGTGTGTCATAAACGTGATCTCGATGCTGAAAAATCTCAAAACTAGAGCTGAATCATGAGTGTTTTAATACATGTTTTTACCCATGTTCTGCCCCGAATCTTTGCCTGCTTACATTCAGTTCCGTCTCTTATGCCCCTTTTCTAGAAGTGACTTCTCTTTTATTAGAATGCAGGAGAATAAATTGCTGGTGGGGTTTGTGGTTTGGGGTGAGAGTATAATTATGTTTGCAGAATACATACTGGCCCTCAGAATCTCTCAATTGTTGTACTTGCTCACAAAGCGTGTCTGCTTCTTATTCCTTCTCACATTGTCTTCTCATAGCTTTACCGACTCATCTGACCTCCCTCGTCACCTTGCGAGTGTCGTTGCTTCCTTGTGCTGCTTCTTTCTTTAAAAAGCAACAACAAATGTGCTCATTAATTGGCTGGCTATAAAGAATACTGAAAGAGCGAAAAACATCATTTCTACTGATAAGAGAAATTGGATGAATAAAATATTCTGTCGCCAAGATCCGAACAGAAAGAACTATTTGTTGTATATCTTAGAAAATAGAATAGGATCAAACAGAGGGTGTTGCCTTACACATGTAAACATGAGATGTCTGGGTGACTTTGCAGAAATGAGCTGTCTCCAAGTGGGCTTTGAGCAGATGTGAGTAGTGGAAAAAGCAAATTGGAATTGGCACCTGATCTGACAACTTGGCTGTGTTCTTACCCCCCTGTCCTCAATGTGAGTGTGGTAAATTGAGTGCAGCCCAGTATGGGAATAAGATGAGGGGATTTGTTTATTTTTTCTCTCTCTCTCCTTCTTGGCTCACTTGCGGGTTTGTAGATGTCAGCACATCCTGAAAATACTGCTACCTTCACTGAGGAAATGTATTATTGACAGCTAATTGGAGGCGAGGAATCTAAAGTCGTCTTATTCTGGAATTCATCTTTTTGTATCGAGGGTGGCACTACGAACACGCATCCGCACAACGCTTTTATATCCAACATGGCATAAACCATTTAGGTGTCATGTGCAGTACATTCTGCTCCCTTACACTAGCAGTGTACTATACACTGTTCCCTTATGCATTAGATATACCATGGATAATGCATGACATGACTATAGCTGAAGTGAAATACTCCAAGGAGCCCCTACACCTCTAACATTATTCATATACTGTGTGGGCCCAGTGTGTGTGCATGCATTCACATTCATGCTATAAGAACATCTTGACTCCCAAACTGATTTTCTAGCAGGGGGCCCTCAATCGCCCCTCTCAGCTCTTTGCTTTACATCTCCCAGGGAAGATGGATACAGCCGTGTGGGGGGTGCTGGCTAAGTCTATGATTCTGTACCCTTCCATTAGTATTCATGAGTCAAAAAAGTCTATTCACACACTTACACAATATTGCCTTGTGGCAGATTTCCTGGCAGAGTTGATGTGTGTGAGAATAGAGAAGGAGAGGCTCTTCCTTCTCCTCTGTTGTTGAGGAAAACTGCAGAGAGCTCCACCGGGAATTCCTTCGATTCCAAGCTTCAGCGAGCCCCACCTATTTTACCCCCTCACTCACCAACCTCTTTTTTTTTTATTCCTCAGTGTGACTTCACACCTTTCTATCTTCCTCCTACTGCTTCCATCCTCGCTCGCTCCAACACCCTTTGTCCCAGCTGCTATTTTTCCCCTCATTGTTCTCGTATGTGTGAAATAAATAAATATAATTAATTTTCCAGACAAATGGTTTGTCTGTGAAAAAAAAAAGGAAATTAAATTAGTCTTTTTTGTCATGTGTGTCTAATTACTTCTTCAGTCATTAGTTCTAATTAAAAAAAATAAGTTGTTAATGTTTCCATCAGCCCCCATGAATACCAGATTAAAGTTGAAGTATCCAACAAGCTTATCCCATCATAATCTTCCACTTTCATTCTCCTCATATTATTAAGTTCTCTTTGACAGTCTGAAAATTTAACATATTCCAAGTGGAATTTGGTGTCAGACATATTGAGTGAGAGGACAGCAGCAACATAATTGCAGATTTTAGAAAAACACATATATAATAAATAAGATTCTTCAGAACTCCTGAAGCAGCTGATCAGGCTTTGGAGTTTTTAAAATAATAAACAGCCCTGACAGCACGTTTAAATCGGAATAGGCAGTGTTTTTCTTGTGCGTTGCTTTCCGTGACAAGTAGAAGCTGTTTCTTTTTTCAAAATATGACACGTGAAAATAGTCTCAAGGTTGTGCAAAGTGTCTGTTTTATAACTTACCAGTTTGTATGAGCATAAGCAGCGGAAGCACTCCAAGCAAAGACACAAAAACATTTTTTTAACATTTACACTCGACATTTTGCCTTTTACTTTTTAAACATGACACACGTCTGTCCTACCATCTGTCTGAACAGCATACAGATACTCTACATACACAGATCAGCCACAACATTCTGACCACTGACAGGTGAAGTGAATAACATTGATCATATTGGTACTATGTGGTGTTCTGCTGGAAAACCTTGAATATTGGCATCCGTGTTGATGAGACTTAGAGAGCCAAATAAACATTGTCCCAGAACAAGCAAACTCCCTCATGCAAATGGCAACCCCAAATGTCACTGGCCTACCCCTGGAACATGACAATGGTCCAACATGTTGATTTGACCTCCAAACTTCCTAGACCCCATTCTGATCAAGCATCAACAGGATGCAGTGGAACAAGTTGGATTGACAGAGGCCCCACTGCACAAGCCAGAGTACCCAAAGGATCCACTGCCAACGTCCTGGTGCCAGACCCCATAGGACACCCTGAGAGGTCCTCTTGTCCATGCCCAATGGTTCAGAGCATTTTTGACCACATAAGGGGGACCAACACAATATTAGGCAGGTGGCCATAATGTTATGCCTGATCGGTGTACATAACAAACACAAGAAACAAATCCTGTCATCTTAAAGATTGGTGCTTTCTATATCATTATTCTTCTTTAGAATCAGGTTTGACCATGTGTGGCTGAATTACTCCAATATTACAACATTGTGTAGCGTAGAGTAGTTTTACAGTGTTTGAGCAGAGTTGAACTGGTGTGCGAGAGCAGCAGTGAATGTCAGATGGGTGTGTAGAGAGAGCTGATATTTTTACAAAATGTTCATATTTTCTTCTTTTTTTTATGTTCATATTTTCTGAATACTGCATGTAATTTTGATGCACAGAAGGGAGTTTTTAGGGTTTAATCAGTGACCACAGAGGGATTCTAAGATAACGTGATGCAATCATGTAGGCTGATAGTTTCACAACTTGGCTATCAAGGAAAACCTCTTACAATTAAATCAACAACAGCTTATTAAGCCTCCGACTGGCATTTTGCTTTGCAGCTGATGTTGAGATGCAAATCAATCTCTAAATGAGCATCCAGTCAAGCGGCGCTTTTTAATAATTGCATCAAAGAAAATTCTAAAGATAGCACTCAGGGCTGGAAACAGTGAGTAAGCTAGAAACGTTGTACTCACTTTACTGTTAATAAAAGTAGATGAGTCATGTTGAAAATGACTTCAGTTAAAAGACCAAACTTGCTCTTTTGAAGTCTGCACTGAGGAACAGCGGTCATTATGTGGATCGACCAACTCCCCTCCAGTGTGGTAAAGCTGAGATTATTGGTCTTATATTACAGACTGACAGTCATTTAAAGATTGGTCAGAACTGCAAAATAATAATTTATCTGAAGCTGTCCAACTGTAGTTAATACAACACTTGAGCAATGGAGAATTAATGATTGTCCTGCAGATAGACTCAAAATAGTTCATGAAAAACAGTTAAAACAATGTGTTGACTCTTCTTTTCACCTGCAGATCATCAACACTTTGCTCACTTGGCATCGACTCAGCAATAACAACAACAATACCTACTTTCCACAGCCTGTCATATTCATTAACTATTGTTCTGGGGCTTTCCTAACTTTCCAAGTGAAATAAAAATCTACTTTTAAAAGCGTTATTTTATACTCATCCCAAAACCCCTCTGCTTCCAAATCCAAATTATAGGAAACATTCCAAATAGGTGAAGTGTGATCATGTACTCACCCAAAGACACAGAAGTCTTTAATGTGTACTTAAGTCAGCCTCAGATTCTTCTTCTTATCTGTTTATCTCTCTATCTCTGTCTCTCTGCTCTCTTTCTCGATCCGATGTCATCCAAACAGTCAGTAGATCTGAGTGTGACTTCTGCTGAATATATAGCCAGATAAGAGCAGCCCTTTGCTCACCCTGACACTCCTCCCCACTGGGCTGACCACTGGGAGTGGGTGGGTCTTGTGTTTCTATGTGTGTGTGGGCAAGAGGTTAAATAAAGTCATTTTTCCCCCGGATCATAGTGTTTATCTGCCCTGCTGGATGCTCCGGTGCCTGCGATTGTGTTTGCAAAGTGAAAATGGGCACAGACTCACATGTCATATTGTTTGAACACCTCCTCCTGCAGACAGAGTGAATTAGCAAACATATGATAAGGCAAACCTGAGGTGCGACAAGCTAGCAACAAGTGTTTCTGTTATCTGGGTGAACTGTGCGGTTCACAATCAATATCTGTTTTTATCAAATATCAAATAAACTTATGTCATACATCAATTAGGTGCTGCTTATGTATCACAGATGGAACCAACAGTGATTTGTTCCTACAAGGTTTAATGAAAACGTTTACAAGGTAAATGTTATGTAATGATCCTTTATATATTTGATTGTTCATTGTTATCATCATAAAAGTTCCTAAGGGTGAAATCTGAACTCATAATCAGAAGCATAAGCCAAGCAAACACCTTGAAAATATACAGCAAGTAATAAAAGTTCTTAATAATCTGACATGTTATTGCATAAAAAGTGGTTTTGTGTTGTCAAATACACTTACATACTAATAGTTTTGTAATTCAGCTACTCTTTGCTACTTTAAAACAAATAATAAGCAATAAAAATGCTGAGATTTACAGCAAAAAAGTTCAACTTGTGCTCATAAATAAACAATATTTTTGACATTCAATTTGATTTTACATTCTTTTTCTCATGCAGCTGCAGGTTTCTATTTATTTTATTAAACTCTCCTTTCTTAGACTTCCACCTAATTAAGAAAAGTAAGTGAATATCTATATAAGTTCTGTTATTATTGCTAGACAATGCAATGGAAAGTTCAAACTGCTTTGAAAATTCTGCAATTCTTTCAAATGATCTTAAATTACATCCAAGACTAACATAAAAGAGATGACATTGTTCACTGGAGGGTTATCTGCTTCAAGAAAAGTTTTAAAGCAACCTCAATAAAAGCAAAAACAATGGCTCCTTGGAAGAGAAAAGCAAAACCAATAGTCTAATATGTGATCTGAAGCCATCAGTTTCCTTCTTTCACTACAAAGACCAGACATCTGGGGTCACATAGAGGCCATAGTGGGACGGCAGACTTTTACAAACAAATCTTTAATCTTCAAACTGAAGTGATTATAATCAGTCATTAGTGTTACTGATTGAATCAGCAGCTTTTTGCAGTGAAGTTCTCCTAACTGGTGACTGAGAGAGCTGTTTGTGGTCCATTAGGGATTATTTCCTGAAGTACCAGTAAAACAGTGCTAGTAGGGCAACATACTGCAAAAGGTTTAACCAACAACAAGCTAAATATACTATTAAACTGCACGCAAGAAAATCAGTTCTGGATGTTACAGCGGTCTGAACAGTGATGCGTTTACTGTTGTACTGTTGTACATACTGAAGTGAGTTTTTACAGAGATGTGCCTGCATAGATTAGTAAAAAGTGAACAGTATAGTCAGTAACTGAATTTAACAAAATAATATGTGTTGTAATGTAAAAAAAAATTAAATAAAATCTCACCTATTTTTTGTAAAAGCACTGTAAATCATGAATCTGGTGTTTTAACTTATAATAAGCAAAAGGACTGCGGTGAATTTTTATTTTAAGTTTATAAAGATAACAACCAGCACCAAATATTATCTTGATTTATTATCACATGCTTACACAGTTCAGATTAATTGAATTGCTTTGGCATTTGTTTGAACTTGCAAATCTACTTCAGCATAATTAAATTGGTCTATTGTGTAAACATTTGTTTTCTTTATGTGATATAAATTTGTTGATTTCCTGAACTCCTATTAGTAGTTTGTTGAAACCTAACATAATTTTTCAAACTAACTAAAGTAGCTTGTTGCATAAAGTTAGTTGTCTTAGTTCATGTTCTCAGTATGAAAATTAACTTTTTCTCTTCAGTTCTGTGGTTGGAACTGAATTCAGTGTAACCTTTGACATGGTTAACATTGTTTTTGTTGTTATGAAAGAAACCGGCATGCTTGTTTTTCTTAAAACTGCAAAGAAGAAAAGTCTGTAGAGCTTTTTAACTCTGAAACCAAGATTTCTGTGACATCTGCTAATATGCAAGTTATGCATCTCAAATCAATGTAATGAGCTGAACTCATCATTTCAAGCTCAAGTTAGAACAACTTATTTCTATATGATCTGAAGCAGGCTGAAAATAAAAAACTAGAAATTTTTCAGTTGAATGAACTTGAAAATTAAAAACGTATAAAGTTACATGAAGTTAATTAACAAATTTACACCAAATGTCATTTTACTGTGTTATAACAACTGTCTGTTTTCTGTTATTTGACTTTTCTACTTTTAATTTGTTTGATGACCTCATAGTGCAACAGAACAGACATGACTGAACATTTAGAACAACATGCTAAAATAACATTTACATCAGAACATTTGAAAACACACAAGGTACTATATGTATAAAAGAACATGCTAAAAACAATACATGTAAACATTTAATTCCCTAAGTTTGGTTCAAGAGCAGTGGTTCTTAACCTGGGTTCGATCGAACCCCAGGGATTCGGTGAGTCAGTCTCAGGTGTTCGGTGGAGGAATTCAGCAGAGCCAGGTGCAACAGCAACTCTTCAGCAACAACGCTCTCAATGTTTTGGTGTCATCAAATCGTAGTGTACCCTCTTATTGCTAAGAAAGCCCTTGAGATTTTCAGACCGTTTGTTACAATGTATCTTTGCGAGCAATCCTTTTCGAGGATGGTAGACATAAAAACGAAGAAAAGGAATAGACTTTGTTGCAAAAATGATATGAGAGAGGCACTTGCCAAGGTGAACCCGTGCATTTCTGAACTGCTCTCTGAAAGGCAACAGCAAAAGTCACATTGGTTTGCAGTAAATATTCATTATTATGTTTTTGTTTTTGTGTGACATTCATGTTTTGTTTGTTTTGTTCTTTGAACACAGTGATTTTGTGTGCAACTGATGCATGGTTCATTTCGTGCACCAATAAAACATAAACCTATGTTTTGAATTTGAACAAATCATATTTTATTTTTCCAATTACAAAGGGTTTGGTGAATGCAAGTATGAAACTTGTGGGGTTCAGTACCTCCAACAAGGTTAAGAACCACTGTTCAAGAGTCACAAGAGTCTTAAGAGATTTAGTTAGTTTGTTTGTTGTGTTTCATGTAATGTATGGGAAACCAAACACTATAAAGGTTATTCTGAAGTCAAAGAATGTCCTTTTAATGTGACATAACCAAAACAAATGATCCGTTTAATAAGAAACTGTGCTTAAAGCCTAAATGAGTGAATGAATGAGACTAAGTGGGGCTGGAATTCCCTGAATAAGCCAGTGTGTGTGTGTGTAACTGTGTGGGTGTGTCACTGGGTGGACTGAATGGCTTCTTTGTGAGTGTTAGTGTGAAGATGTGGCAGTTTACTTCTTTATGCTCCTCTAATTCACTCAGTCACAGTTCAGATTGCATCATCGTTGTAACACATCAGACAACACTGCAGTTTCACTTCCTGTTTATAAAAACTGAACCACCTCTAGACGTGAGGTGCCTCTGTCTGCATCGACGCGTTTGTAGCTGCAGATCAAAAACCTCTTATCCTGTTCCATCTGAAGGGATTACTGCACTGCCCCTTTAAATCCACCGGCAGCATCCATCTGTCTGCTCCACCGTCTGCAGGTTTCATCATGTGTCCATCTCAATATCTGGACACAGTTTTGGTTAGAAGAAGAAGTCAGATGAAGCTTTAACTCACCATGAGAGCAGCAGCAGCTTGTCGGTGTCCTGAAGGCATCATCAGCCATCCCTCCCTGAGAGCTGCCTCCTCATTCACCATCACTCTGTTTTCCTGCACTCTGCTGCTCGCTGGCTTCTTCCTGTTTCCTCCTGCAAAGCATGATGGGAGCAGCAGCCCCCGTCTAGTTGTGTCTGCAGACTGGAGCTTACTAAAGGGGGGAGGGGAGAGAGGGAGGGAGGGAGGAGGAGGGACTGGTGGCTGTGGATGATGATTACCATGATGACTGAACCTAAACTAGCTAGTGTGTTTGTACAGATGCAGCGTAAGAAAAGAAAAGCAATTTCAGGGGATTTTTTCTTTTTCTTTTACATTTTTTTCTCTCTGTATTTTTGAAATACACAAAAATATCAATAAATCACATGTGCAATAATGTTATTTCTATGATCAGTACTTATGTATAACTTGGTTTATTTTGGTTATTTAGTTCATTTTGTACTACATTTCCAAAATGTTTGCACTAACTTTGCTGCTGGAACAATGCAAATATCCCCACTGTGGGAGTTTTAAGTTCTTTGTTCAGGCATAAGGTGAAAATAAAGATTCCACCTTCTTCAGAAGCGTTTGGTCAGTGAGACACAAGAAGGTGAGAGCCGCTCGCTGAAACTGTCAAGGTAAAAATCAACATCTTTATTTTCACCTTGTGTCTGAACAAAGAACTTAAAACTCCATTACATACGTAAGAAGACATGACAAACGTTTTGGAGCTATCCCCACTGTGGGATTATCTTATCTTATCTTATCTTAAATACTGAACGTTTCACAACAGATATGTTAAATTAATATGTTTGCATCAGTGTATAATATCTATAATTGTTGGTAATCTGTGAAAATACTATTTTTTTTATCATTATTTTTATTGTTTGTTGTCAGTATTATATATTTTACATAATTTAATTTTTGCACATCCAAGTATTAACCTGAGAAATTGTATTTTAATGATGAAAAAATACTGTATTTCTATGAGATGGTTATTTTCCATTACTTCCCAGTAGTTTTTCTGGAGCCCCAGCTGCCAGAATATTACAATGTTGTTGTTTTTTTTTTGTTTTTTACAGTGTAATAATGTCTCATTCTGACATTAAAAGTCCACCACTCTAATCTATACCTTCATTGATATTAATGGCAGACAAAACAAAATCTTCATTTTTAAACAATTTGCCTGAAAAACCCATCATACACAGGAATCCATGCTTTTCAAGGTATCACTGATGTATTTTTAAGTTATATGTGGTTAACGCTGCACACCCATGTTGAGACATTAACATTTATTCATCTTACTTGAAAATGCCATTAAAGTCTTTTTATAACACCACAACTGACCATTACCCCAACTACACTATTAGTATTTACTGTCACACACTTTCTGTTGTTATGCTACATGCTACATGCAATCCTTAGCAGTGGAAGATTTACATCAGGGTGTCTTGTGCAAACATAAACCAGCTTTAGGTAAAAAGAGAAAGTGTGTGATTAGTAATGCAGAGCTGGTGTGTTGTGTTTGTTCCTCAGGTGTCTCTGGTTTGGTCTGATTGAGGCAAAACCAATAAAGAGGGAGCAGAAAGCCTGGCTCTCCTTTGTTCTCCACCTTCTGATCACAGTTTATGTTTGTGACAGAATCTGTTATCTGTTTCTTTATTTTTATTTTTTTTATGGGGGTGTCTGGCAGTTGTATTTTGTGACTTTATTTCTGTCAGGTATGGGTCTGATGTTGAATTTATGGGGAGACAACAGATCATTGGGCCCTTTGTGGCCTGGTCTGAATTTCTTCCATTCTTTTTGTTAATGTCAGCATATCAGCATTCTGTTGTTTGCTCTTGATGTTGGCTTATTTAATCTAACCTTTATAGATCCCCTTGGGGAAATTCCTTCTCTGCATTTGACCCATCCTATTCAAAGTTAACCTTAACTATACATACTAGGAGCAGTGGGCTGCTGCGGTGCAGCGCCCGGGGAGCAGTCAGAGGGCCCACAGTGGTGGAGACTGGGACAAGTGGTCCCTCTCACTTCCCCACCTCAACCTCTTACCAGTCCGAGGACTTGAACCAGTGACCCACTGGTTACAAGTTCACTTCACAAACCACTAGACCACCACCACCCTCCTTAAATGCAATGCTATGATCATATTCTATTTTCCTCATAGAGACAACTTTGACCCAGAAGTATTTATTTCATTGGTGTTTTTTGTAGTTTATTGTTATGGATGACATAATATCTGAATCCTTTTCTTGGGAGTTTCATAAGAAGAACAATGGAATTTGGCACCATGCATGTAGCAGCTTATCAACATGCAAGTATTCAATTCAGCATATATGAAAAAATAATGCTTACAATAATAAATGAACAAAGAATTCATTGATCCTTGATCTTGGTTTATGTAAAAGTAAAAACACCACACCATTACATGTTCTACATTTAAATGTTACTTAAGTGAAAAAAGTGTGAATATCAGAAAATTGTGTTGCATTAAGTAATGCAGA
>OMNN01101931.1:0-13137 GCA_900302755.1 Chromis chromis
TACTATATTATACTATACTATACTATACTATACTATACTATACTATACTATACTATACTATACTATACTATATGATACTATACTAAGAGCTACAAAGAGAAAACACAGTGTTCCATTTTGGCATTGGGTTATATTTAAGCAACCAGTGTTTCATGATGTTTTACACTTGAAGAGCTAAAGGGAAAAAGCATTGTTAAGTGAATTTAATTGCACTTGAAGAGAAAGAGAAAACTGTGTTGAAGAGATGTTGTTTCACTGGAAGAACTATCAGGAGAAAGTTAAAGGCATCTGATACAGTTTTTAGCTTTGGATGTCATTCAGATTTTGTTTTTGCACTCGTCACGGTCTTTGGTCAACGTCATCCTTTTTTTCTTCTGTTCCTTGCTCACTTTAATGTGCACACGTGGAGTCTGCAAGTCAACAAACTCTGTCTGTTAGTAAAAAAGTAATAAAAAAAAGAGCCCAGTGTCTCCAAGAACCCCTTAAATTAAAGTAAATAATGTTGCATCAGACAGACTTCTCTTGTAGATTAATCATGCGAAAATGAGAACCATGTGAGTTTTCTTTTTGTATCAAGCAGCATATAAAGTTGGAGCACAATGTGTTTGATTTAATTTGCCTTGACTTCACGTTGCACTTCCTGGTTATGCACACATTGCAGTGTCAATACTGAAATATGTACCATGCAGCCCTGAGTTTTCAACATAAAGGCCTTTTTTTGTTGTTTCACTGCCATTTCTGTTGTGAAGAACGACAAAACAAAACTTTTTGGTCTGACGGTGTCATGAGACCTGCATGGACTGAATTTTGATCCCAGTGTACTTACAGTTTTTGTTTGTGCCTGTAGTTATGATAGTAGTTATGAAATAAACCTTTTTTTTTGTTACCTCCAAAAAGTGGGTTAGATGGCTAAGTTAAATGTAACCCTTCAAATTCCACAAATCAATGGTGGGTTTAAAAGGCATGCTACTTTTTTCTAAATGCCAAAATTACACCATTTATCAGAACAAGAAACTGTAAAAAATAAAAAAAGGAAGATTTTTTTTATATTTTTTTTACCGTTTTCATGGTCCTTTAACTAATCACATGTGACTTACCGTTTTTTCAGTTCTTTCTAAGCTGAAAATCATATTTAATCATGTGTCATTTAAAAATTTGCACACAAAAAATCCTCAAACCAGATTCTGTGAAAAACAAAAAATGTTGTGTTTCTCGATGCAACCCACGAAACATAACTGATTCAGCCAAAATGAACAGTCACGTGACTCTTGGCTGAACTGCAGACTGTGTTTACAGTGGTCAAATATCTATTATAAGTCGAGTCGTCATTTGTTTTTAGTTTTGGTAACACCGGTGGGCACTTGGAAAAGTGTTGCACGTTGCTTCAAAGTATAATTTTTGTTAAAAATAAATAAATTCAAGCTTTGCTTTTTCTTTTTTTCACAATTCATGGCAAAACTTCACAAGTAGAAAAATACCTATAGCATGGTTTCCTGGTGTTGGTAACACTTGTCCTACTTGAAGAAACATTTTCATTTTTTTCTTTGTTATACTGCGCAAAGGACTTTTTTGAGTTCTCTCTACTTCTGTCCATGGTTGTGCTATTTCCACAGAGGTGCAGGACTTTATGTTGAAAAATGAGCCCACAGCGAGTAAAAATGTGACAGGAGCAAAAAATGTCCAGAAAGTCTCTGTAAAGCTGCTGCCAGTATAATACCTTTGTGACAGGACGAGGTATCCTCAGCTGTGTGTGAGCAGCTCCAGCATCCCAGGTGATAATCTCCTGACACAGTTACTGTTGTGTTCAGGGACTGATGGTTAATGTCTGTGTGGGTTTAGTCTCAGTGGGACTTTCTCATTAACTAATTGTCCAAGAGACGAAACCTCAGAGTCTCTGTGTTCATCCACAGACACCTGTGGGCCAGAAATAATTCAATATTCAGTTCACTTAGTCGCACCTCTGAGTCAAAGCTGCTGGTAATTTTCTAGGGATTTAAATGTATTTGGTACTTAGTCCATGTTAACACCTGTCTCCAAATTACAATACATGATAACATGACACCACAGGTTACCAATATATAATACAGGTTTGAATATTGGAGCAACTTGATCCATTTGATTTTAGAGATCTATTTTGGTCGGACATTAGTTTAGTTTAGTTTATTAGTTTAGTTGTCAGGGACCATGTACAAAAAATAACATTAATCTCATAGAGAAAAGATGCTTTGTACCAGATTATAGCAGTTTGCTAATTTCCATCTGCAGTCCCTGGGCAGGTCAACACAGAATACATACACAATACAATAAAACATATAAAATCACATCATATCATAATACACATAATAAGACTCCACACAAAGGCTACATTTTAAAATAATGTTTGCATCTTTAAAGTTAAAATACTATAAAATGCTAACAGGAAACACATGCAGGAAAATAAAATTAATGAGAGCATGATTAAACATAAGATAAACATAAACATCATGTCGGTGTGGTGCCTACATGGACGACTGACAGTATTGCTTTCACATTGTCTGTCTGTGTTTGTCTTTAATCTGTGCTTGACCTACTGTACATTTCCAGGCATTAATTTATATTTTTAAAAACTGTAAAATCAAATGGCTGAAGGGAAATTTATTTCGTCATCAGTCCAGAATATCACAAAAGTCTAAGCAGCAATTTTCAGTACATTACATCATCGGCTAAATCGCATTAATTTAAGCTGACTAGGCTCATTTCCGTTCAACTGTATGAAAACATCTGGATCAAGCTAACAGAAAAGTTATATTTTAACCAAATTTGTTCGGTCATTTGTACGTCCTTCTTTTGCTATGTGGTGGTTAAATGTGCTATTACCATTAACACATTTTTGTCACATGACTGTCAGTCGCACCTGAAACACACTGCCTGGTGGCATCGAGCACAGAATTTTTGTATTTTCACAGAATCTTGTGTAAACGGCTTATTTCTGGAAAATCTTTTAAATGAGACATGTAGAATAAATAGATTTTGATGAAATATCATGATTTTAAATGTAGATTTGGTTTATTTTTCAGACACAGTGATACATCACAGATGAGTAGTTCAAGGACTGTCGGAAAGTTGAAAATCCGACAATTATCTGAGTATTTTTAGTTTTTTGGAGATTTAGGGTTTTGGTAATACACTATTACAGTTTTAACTGAAATTATTTGTATGACAATCAGTTATCAACTATTATTTCATGATCAGGATGGCCCGAGGCATTTGTGGTAAATTAGCTAAAAACACAAAAACAGGCCCAAAGGTCATTTTTAGCGTCCATGTGTTACAGGAAGACGAGGATTTTGACCTGCCTGCTAATTCATGCATTAATTGGTGTGAAGAACTAATTAGTGCAATGTATGATGGTGATTATGGAGGTACATCAGGCAGCTAAAGAGCCTCTTGTTTCCTTCCATACAGTCATAGAAGACAACCTTCAACAACCTGCACAGCGAGCACACTGTAAATGACTAGATCCTTAGTTTAACAAGCATTAAAGAAACAAAGCAAGCTTCCATCATGCCAGCTTTATCTGTGTTGTGTGGTTCCATCAGGAAACTAAACTAAGTATTTTGTCTCACTTGAAAAAATACCCCCAAAATAATTAAATCTTAACTTCAAATCAGGATATTTGATTAAAATCACTTTCTTCTGCACGTCTCATTTAAAAATATTTGCCAAAAATAAATAACTTGATCTAACTAGATCCTGTGAAAAAAAAAAAAAAAACCTGTGTTGTTTCTACATTCTAAAGTAGAAAAAAGTAGAAATTTTTAATTTGAGAAATAAACTTGTGTTTTTACCTGAAGCTAACTAGAAAAGAAAAGTTGATTCCACTGAATTCCTGTGTGATATTTTTTACTCTGCTGAAGTGTCTTTGAGAAAAACACTTTTCCTGTTTTTAAGCTGCGTCTAGAATCAAACCTCAGTGTCACATGTTGTATCTGAGAATTCCTAGTTGCCCAGTCTGGTGGTTAATTTATGTAATGTGATAGTTGGAGGCAGAAAAAAGGGAGTTTGTATTGGAGGGAGAGGGAGGAAGAAATGTGAGGGAGGAAAGGGGGAGAGAGGAAGCATTACATCAAGGAAGTCGGAGCTTTTTTTTCTTAAAGCACATGACTGATTATAAATGAGCCTCTGTTTGTAAACACATGATGAGTTTGTCGTCACGGAGAGTTGCATGATGACGGGATGTTTTTTTATTTACATGTCGGGGATGATGCGATGAATTTTCCAGATCTAGTGGCTCTTGAAGCAACGAAAGGAAAACGAAGTTGTAGATCTGAAATGATAAATCAATAAACAGATTGGTTAATCAACAGGGATTTAATTGGCACCTATTCGGATTATTTATTCATCAGTTCAGTCTTTTTTTGTAGCAAAAATGGCAAAGTTTTGCTGGTTTTAGCTTGGGAATGTGAGAATTTGATAATTTTAGTTGATAGTAAACTGGACTTTTGGTCAAATAGCACACATTATATGAAAAAAAATACGAATCAAAGTTGTGATTTGATTATTCATAAAAATATTGGGAAGGTTAATCAATAATGCTGTTGCCCACTACATGTTTTATTTATGATTCTCTTGACATTAGTACAGGATCTTAATGTAAATGCACCACAACTTAGCCAGAAGAGATGAACAAAAGAGGTGAAAAATGAGGTTTGATTTGTGGTGCGGCCTTTTGAGTTGCGTTTTTTCCCTGTGTACGACGGTTCTTCCACTAATTATAAATCCTAAGTGATTTATAATTAGCAAGCAGACAGCCTATGACTGCCTCCGTCGGCAGTGATTCATAAAGACACATCAGCTGTTCCACAAATCAGATGTGTGAGTTTTCACCCTGTTTAACCACTAAATCAGCCTCCTGCCCCATGAATTCCGCTCACGCTGAGCTGTTGGGAAGCAATTATTTGTTTACGGTCGCCTTTTGGCTTTACTTGTTTGGTTGGTTGACTTGTTTATGACGAGCGCGGCATAGTTTCCAAATTATAAAACGAGATGGCGAAAGTGCATTCTGCCTTTCATCGGAATCTGCATGAGAGAATATGGGTTTGTAAAGAGAGAGAGAGGCGTGTTCATACAGACTCACAGCTGCAGCGTCATTTCCTGTCAGCATTATTAATGAGACTGATGATTAACAAGGATAAACTGGCAATCAGTGGAAAGATGGACCAGTATAAATATTTAAGTGATAAGTGTCTCTGTTACGACCCAGTCTAGGGGAGCAGGGACGCAACATAAAAGAGTACAAAAAGAACCAAACTTTGTCTCCAAATCAAAACCACTCTCAAACCAGGCACAAAATCAATCACTAATTTATTATCTAACAAAAAGAGGCCTGATGTACAGGTAAAACAACTATAGTAAAAACAAAACAAAACAGTGCAATATATGTACAAGGCTACTAAAGGCAAACAACTAATCAAAGAAGATCAAAAACCAACACCCAAAACTAAACAGCTAACACTAGCACAGTCACTATTTAACAAACGATCTGGGGACAAAGCTCTTAAAAGAAACACCATAAACACGAACCACTGCTGTCAAATCCAAATGCAAACACTTAAAGAAACTTGAGCTGTGTTTCTTGATGGAAACCTTTTGTGTGGTTGATTTTAGTTGTAGAATAACAGACAAAGTTCTTTGATTGCAATGTAAATTAACCCTCTGAACTTAATGTTTTTGCTCCTATTACGTTTATACTGTCTGTGGGCTCATTTTTCACTGCAATATAAAGTCCTACACCTGTATGGAAACGGCACAACCACGACTTGTGGGGATTGCTCTACATTTTTGTTTTTCTTGTCTTCTTGTTATTTTTTTCTGTTAAATTTGTTTGGTTTTTTTTGTTTTTCTTTCTTTACTTGTCAGCTCTGTGTAAACACAGCCTGCAGTTCAGCCCAGTTCAGCTGAAAAGTACCTTAATTTTTGTCACTTGAATGTTGGTCACCACTCAGTTAATAGTTGCTTTTTAGATACGATGGGGAGCACATCATTTTTAGTTTTTTACAGAATCTTTTAGCAAAGTCTTTCATTTTAAAATAGCTATGTAGAATAAAATGATTTTGGCAAAATCAGAATCAGAATCAGAATCAACTTTACTGGCCAAGTTTGTACACACAAACAAAGAATTTGACTCCGGTGTATATTGCTCTCTATGTATAGTAAAATTTATCGGACAAAAAACAGAAAACAAAATTACTTAAAAATAAGGTAAAAAATTATAAAAATAAGAGTAATATAAACATAAATATCCTTGAATATCAGTATTTACAGTGTGTGTGCAAATTGGCTGGGTTATTGAGGTAGGGTGGTACAAAGTAGTGCAAATATGCATAAGTATGAGAGGAAATTTAACTTTCTTAAGCTTAGATTTGGTTAATTTTTTCCATGTAACCGAAAGTCACACATTAAAGGTTCAAGGATCATTGGAAAAATGAAAATCATTAAAAAAAAATTCTGGTAAAGTGTGTTATTTTGGGATTTTAAAAAAGTAACATAACTATGAAACCTGATTGCATGTTTTGGAGTTCAGAGAGTTAATTCCTGAAACTTTTCACTTCTTTGAAATAAATTTGCAGAGGACGGATGTTGTTCACTCAGTATGAAGAATGTAAGATGAAGTGAAGTGTTTAATCGTTGCTGTGTCCCAGCATGTCAGTAAGTCCGTCTGTAGTTACTGTGTATACTGAGGAGCCTCTCTTTGCCTCCACCCCTATTTACCTTTATAGACATGTACACAGGCGTCGCCCAGGCACAACGTACACGGCATGTGGTGTCAACAAAAAGCACCCAGTGCCCTCAGACACACATCATGGACGACAGAAAATCTCCCTTTTTTCTTTCTGTTTCTGTGTTCGGTCTAAGATGGACAGCAAATATACAGAGTTTCTTCTGCCTGTAGGAAAACGTTCCTCCTTTGATTCACTTCTACGTGAACCGTTAATCAAACAGTCTGTGTGATCTACAATTTCCACCGTCACGAGACACAACTTTTCTGTACTTTAAACATAAACAAGTTTTTGACCATCAGCAAGAAAGAATATGTTAATCTTTTGTGACTTTCCCAGTCCTGTTGCTGCCTCCAGTCATTAATACAGTTTTTTTTCTGTCTGCCATCTCAGGAGTTTTACGATCATGCAAAGACACTGTGGCAGGACGAGGGGGTCCAGGCGTGCTACGAGAGATCCAATGAGTACCAGCTAATCGACTGTGCACAATAGTAAGTAACTTCCTGCAAGCTCAACCTCATGGTGATGTGACTTTTACACTAAGGTGCATCAGTTTTTGTGAAGGCTAACTTTATAATTTAATGCAGTGTGATGCAACAGTCTTTCATATGTTATGATTTCATATAACTTGTGTTTAGTTTTTATTGCAAATGTGGAAATGGGGTTGATTCAACTCTAGTAGGATATAGTTATTGGTGGCATAATATAGGATCTAGGGGTGCAATTACGAATAATTTTCATGGCTGATTATCTAAAAAAATCTTTTCACACAAATTCTTGTCATATTCATGAGGCTAGGAAGTTCAGTTGTCGACTAAACTAGTAAACTACAGCTAAACGTTTGTGGTTTTTAATGGGTCCAGAGACCTTTGTAGCTCTTTAAGACTGGCGGTAGCACCGGCACTACAATCTGCGTATCTATTGTTCAATGCGGTAGAATTGCAACCAAATAAGATAGAGCAATAATTCTTTTTCCATATAAAACCCGAGGAGTTACACTTTCATATGACGCATCCTACGTGTCCCAGAGCATTTTTTCCTTCCACTAATGTGTTTGCAGAAATCCAGTATAAAGTGCACATAACAAAAACATTATAATCTAGACCGCGGGTGTCACATCGCTAAGTTCCAACGTCGGAATACACTTCATCACATTGTGAGCATAAACTATCACATGGTTCCAGACCCTCATCACACACTCCATCCTCACACACCCACACACACATATATATATGGAACCCCAAAAACCCGTTCCTCTGTGTGTTATCGTGGACACAGCTCCACTGGTGCTATTGAAGTGTAATGTTAGACTTTGAACTTTGATTGCACCATTGATGTATATAGTGTATATATATCTATATAGTTTATTTTAATGTACATGTTGTCTTTCTGCAAATTGGTTCTGTATATAGTTATGTCTGATTGTATATGTATTTTGATAAAAAATGGAACTACAGTGTGTAAAAATGTACAGATATGCTCTGGCTACTTGTTCTATTGTAGGTCTTAAAGGGTTAAAAAGCAAACACATTCCCCTGAAAAATGAAAGGTAAAAATTGCCCTGGTGATACTTACATCCTTATCCAACACACTGGAGTTTGCATTAACACGATGAAATGACTGAAGTGATGGTGAACTGCACCTGAGCATTACCTGCATTTGAGGGGTGCACTGCGGACACTATCATGGTGGTGGCAGTGGGGTGTCCAGCTACAAATGACTGCGTGGAGGCAGTGGGGACCAGTGTGCCTTGTGGGGTGGTGATCACTAACCCAGCTAAGGGGAAAAGAAAAACTGTGACCTGGCTGTCCAGATTTTGGCATGTTAAGCTTTCATTTCAAATAAGAGGAACTAAAACTTGAATCAGTGTCAGAATAACTTTAATTTCTAACACTGCCAGTATTTAAAGCTATGATAATACTTTGCATAAACACGATAGACTACATTACATTTTTACAAATTATTTTTTTTATCTTGTCCTTAAATCTGCTTCAAAAACTGTCAAACCTGACACTACATACAAAGAGGCTTCTATGGATACAGAAAACACTGTTGAGATCAAGATTAGTAGCAGCTGCAGATGAATATTTATAGTGTTCCTCGCTATTCTGCACCCATCTTAAAGTGATAGCCAGAAATATAGTAAGACACAAGAGGAATGGCAAACTGAGTGAGGGATGTCATGATTCAGGCAGGAAAATGGACATAGGTGCACCCTCACCTGCAGTCATGATACCCGTGGAGGGAACAGGCACGACGGTGACGTTCTGGGAGGTGTGCGACTGGTGCAGGTGTCCCCCGACCGCACTCAGAGGGATGCCACCGCTGCCGCCGCCTCCTGCAGTACCCCCACCTCCTTCCTGCTTGGGGACCACCCGCAACCCAGCCCCTCCATCCATCGAGCCAGGGATGGCAAGCACAGCCGTGGGGTAGTGGGGAGAGGAGGTGGAAGACGCAGAGGAGTGAGGAAAGGAGGGCGCGTTGGCCTTGTCTGGACCTAGCTGCTCCTTCGCCTTGTTCAGGAACATGGCGTTCTCAATCTAGACAGCGGCAAGTGGAGGAAGGAAAGATGGATGGGTGAAGTAATAAAGGGGAGAGAAGAGTGGGGTGGTGAGGGTCAAGTGTTTCATGGGGGTGGCGGGGTAAAGGTAGGACAGGGAAGCGATGTAGGATCAGACAAAACAGAGAAGGAAGGTGAAGGAGAAAAAAAGCATAAGGAATTAGGCTTGTGAAGATGAGGAAGAAGGTGGAGGAGAAGAAAACAAACGTACAATGATAAACAATGAAGCAAGTGAGACGAGTGTATGAGGAGGGACAGCGAGGCAGATTGGAAGAAGGTGAAGAAACAGCAAAATAAAAGAACACAGGGATGACAAAAAGGAAGGCAGGAAGCAGTAAGGAAGATGAGAAAGGCAAAAAAGATGGGTTGAAAGACAAATAAAGAGGACGTAGGGGCAGGAAGAAGGTGTCAAAACAATACAGGAAGAACGGTGGGTATAAGTCAATGATGGGTTAGATTGGTGTAGGGAGGAGACAAAGGAAGAGAAGATGACAATGGGAGAGAAGAGAGAACGAAGGCATGGTGAGATGCAAGAAGTAAATGGAAAAAAAAGGAACGAAGAGGTTTGAAGAGATGAGAGAGGAGAGGGACAGGAGTGATCATATGAACCCATCAAATCAGACCCAAATAACTTCTATATGAGGTTAAGTCAACTTCACCAACTACTGGCGTTATTAACAACATTGTCAGGGTCAAATCACTGTCTGGTATCATGTAATCTTTAAAATATTTCGATATAAACAGTCAAAGTGAGAATCGCTTCCGGGTATCTTTTGCCACATACCACTATACCATGTGTATTTCAAGACAATTCCAACAATAAGGTTGTGTCTACCTGTCCTTGTACAGTGGGGACGGGAGACCAAAAGTATGATGAGTTGAAATGGGAATCGTCCATTATTTCTGTAATTAAAAAGCAACACACTTAGAAATCACCTGTCCTCCTCCTCTTTTGTTTTTTTCTTACTGTCAGGTAAAACTAGACAATGCATGGCTGCATTTCAGTCATCTTAGTTTGTTTCCTTTCCTTGTATCCTCTCCTCCACAGGTTGAAACACTGAATATGTCAAGTTTCAGGATCAGTGTGCAGTATTGAAATTCTGACGCTGCTAAATTTTGGTCTACAAAATCCACCTCATTCCAAGAGTGTGGAATGGGTGTGGTTATAGGAAAACTACTTCAGGCTTATGCTGTTTGGGTTGTTGTCAAATAATTGATCAGATTTACAGAGAAAAGGACGTGAAAGGAATCAAGCAAAGATGTTCAACCCAGAAGGGATGAATATCAAAAAATCTACAGGAGAACAGAACAGGCAAGAGCTGAGAAAACATCATCGGTCTTTGAGGATTGTCATAATGTTTTCTAACACAGCCCATGCACTTGTCTCTTACACAGTAGGTGTTGCCATTAACAAACTACATACTCGTCGAGTGGCTGCCTTATTACCAACATATCAGTGAGTTTAGTTCTTGAAAACAAAATCTGATGCAGGTGCACTGTGTGTCAAGCATAACATCCTTTCTACAAGTACGCATGGTTTACTGAAAACGACAGCGATCTATATTGTCATCATTAGAGCTTTCATTTTTCAATCACTTCCCTCTGACACATCAGCAACATGTTTCTGTAGCACAAAGGAGGAAGTTTAATAGTTTCATTGTTCTGCCGACATGCATCTGCACCTCATTCTAAAATATTCTGCTACTATTATAGATGAATAGTAAAATAACTTTCGAGGTGTAGCTTTCTGAATGCATGTAAAAACTGGAAATGCCATGCATAGTCCCACTGCTCACATATCAAGAAAAGCATGCATGTAATTACATGTTAGTGAAGCTGAACTGGCAGTAAATTTAAGTGATATATGTTGAGCCCTTTAGGGTTGTATGGGAGGCCCATGAAAAACAAACGTCAACTTAACAAACTCTCAAACAATTGAGGTAACAACATATTCCATGCAATACATAACTCGGGGCATGTTTTTGCGTCGTTTTGCATGAGCCTCCTCTCCCCTCTGCAGTTGCACAGCCTATAAATAAATTATGGGAGAAGCTTCTAAGGCAAATTAATTATTTCCCCACAGGTTGTAGCTATTCCGCAACTCGGCATCAGACACAAGGGGCCGTTATTAGTGTACTACTAAGTCAATGTTTCAGTGCCCTGAGAGCCATTTTTGACGAGGGGGGCACAAGCTGGCTCCAAAACTGTGGCACTGCTAGCTACGGGCTAACGTTAGCAGTGATTGATGAAATCCTGTAAATGCGAATTTGTCAGAATTCGTTAAAATCTGGGAACCTTTTGCAATGCACTCAGCATGTGTTACACTGCACATGACCGGCAGCCAATAGCTTAATGAGATATCTGAGTTATACACAAACATGGCTAACGTTAGCTTGTTAACGCAACAAGACAAGGGGAGCTAGCTAACTTGCCTCCATTAATTTTCTCCTTTTGTTCGCTGGCTTGCTCTAGCTACAAGGAGGCCTGTATATTCATATGCTTAACTAGCTTGCCGCTTGGTAAACACAAACATCCTTGCTCCCTACGCCTCCATTCCTCACTCCCTGCTCATCTCGCTGAGAGAAAATAAAAAAAAGAGAAAAAAAAAGTCTCGAATAAAAAAAAAAAAAAACGAAGACAGAAAAAAAAACGTCGACGCCGTTGCCTCTGTAGGAGACGCAGCTTCATGCAGACTTCCGGCGGTCGGGACGACGGTGCTCTCAGACACACTGAAAATAACAGTTAATTAACAACCGACTAATAACTCCTGTGTTAATTACCGGTGAACTGGACTCCCCGTCAACCCCCCCGGAGCTTCCTCGGGTCGGGACAGTTGGGAAACTTTGTCCAAATCCGCCCCTCAAACCCCTCAGATGAGCCTTTTTTTTCTTCGTCTTTTTTTCCTTTTTTTCCCTCCAGCTCTTCTCGCGAGAGTCAAGTCAGACGGCGAGAACAGCCGAGACTCCAGCCGAGACTCCAGCCTCCCCGTTCAAAAATAATACACACATGACCACAGCTACTGCGTTTATATATAAAAAAGTGCCAAGCTGAAGGATGTGTTCACTGCACAGGTGGGAATTGTACTACAATTTCAGATGGTCTTTTTTTTTTTTTTAATGGACAGAAACATGTGCGACTAGAATCTAGATTTGAATAACTCATATTTGAATTTGAATTGCTCAGCTCGTATAATTGTAATAAAAACAAATCAGTTTAAATGTCATAATTTAAAATTTTATTACTCAACTTGAATAATTGTGATAAAAAAAATGTAATTTGGATCACATAATTTGATTTTAAACCGCTCAACTTGAATATGTGTAATAGGAATTCAAATTTCAATCTTGTAATTTTTTTTTTTTTAAGATTTATTTTTGGCCTTTTATGCCTTTATTGGATAAGACAGTGGATAGAGTCAGAAACGGGAGAGAGTGGGGAAAGGACATGCGGTAAACACCTGCGGTCAGAATTGAACCCAGGACAGCCGCTACGCCTCTGCACTTGGGCCACGCGACATAACCATTAGGCTATTGGGGCGCCATCAATCTTATAATTTGAATTTGTCAGATTGAAACACAATTCCAGTCAGCATAAAACTGATTTTAAAAGGTCTCTTGGTATCATTAGATAATCCAGAATTATTTACATTTAAAAATAAACAACAACAACAAAAATCAGTTCTTTGTTACAAAACCCAAAAAATATTTCAGGTGTCAGATTCTATAAACTAAAAAGCACATATTTTTGTGTGTGTGTGTGTGTGTGTGTGTGTGTCTGTGTGTGTGTGTGTGTGTCTCGGTGTAGCTCAAAGACACTTTC
>OMNN01101932.1:14788-30864 GCA_900302755.1 Chromis chromis
ATATATACCCGATAGTGGTAGTATAAAATATACTGCAAGAAAATACATGAACAAATGACAAGAAAGAGCAAAGTATTTAGTCATCAGAGTCATTTGAACCTTCTCTTTGAGGAAGGTAAAGTGGACTTACTGGCACAGATCTGTACAAAGTCAGGTTTTAGACAGACTTATAAGTATGCATACTTTCTTCCCCCCTCTTACTTGCTCACTGACCCTCTTCAGATTATAGTCAGCTGATTCCTCTTAGCTATCCCTCCAAATCTTGGTAAGAACATCAAATGTTAGGACACATTGCACCTTGTTTTAACTGCTTTTCAAGAGGTGTGATCTGCCAATTGTAACATTTAATAAAGTGATTTTTTATGTTGTGAATCAATAAGGACTTTTTTTGTATGCTTGAATAGTTGGAAGTGATTGTAGTTTCATGTTTCCTGTTGCACGGCCTCATTGCCCTGTGCTACCCCTGTTATGATGTATGATATCTCCCTGTACAATACTGTAAATTCTGTCCACGTTGTAAATAAACACCATGCATTTCTATTTTACTATTTTCTCATCTGTTTCTTTTTCTGGTGCAGTATGGACCATAACCCCCCCCCCACTACCACCACTTTGAGGGGGAACATAAGCGCCATCTGCTGTTCATTCTCAGTAATCAGGCTTTGATACAACTAACATTTGTCTCGCTTGTCATCTGCTGTGTAGATGTTCTTGAGGTAACACCCATGTGTTTTGGGCTGTGAATACAAGATACATGATACAAGCATGACCTTTTCAATGGCTGAGAGGTCAGCTGGAAGGCCGTGTAGGTTAAATTAGAGAGTATTCGTTGCATCCATTCTGTGAACATTGTGTCATGCCAAAGAAATGTTTTAATTGGGATTGAGTTCTACAGTTGTTAAAGGTATATCCATGCACTGTGCTGCTATTTATTGATCTCTGCTGTATGAGAGTGGTTGCTGTGTGAGAGTGAGTTCTAGATAATATCACCAAAGGTTGTGGAAATGCCATCCAAGATCTGATTAGATTCTGTTAACTGACTGGGCATCAAGAAAGGTAGCCTAAAAAAAGAAGTGATGAAGGGGAGAAAGTTACTTTGAGGTAAGTTCAAGTTTAAGTTCACATGAAACATTCTTATATTTCCCCATATATTAAAACACTAGTGATCTAAAAGGTTTGTGATTGTTGTGCAGAGTCTAAGGATAGCGCCATCTATCAGTTCTTGACATTTTTCCCTTTTTCTCCCTATACTCTCAGGGGTGTGGAAACTAAACACAGGAGCCAGGACAGGATGAAGCAGAGGCAAGCAGCAACAGTGGATTACCGTCTGCTAGAGTTTCGGAGAGTTTAAATCAGGGTCCAGGCGACCTGCTGCTGTCAGTCACTGGCACTGGGGGAAAGCCCACACTGGAAGAAATACCACGGAAGCCAAAGAATAGGGACCGAAGGGATAAGACGAGCATAGGTTCTAGTTGCTATATGCAAAATATAGACAGTTGGTTTAAGAATTAAAATCATGACTTTAAATCAGTGATCTAGAAGTGCATTTTAGAAAGGTGCACAAATGTGCTGCAACCTGAAGTTTGCAATGTTATGCTTTCATCTGGGTGAAAATGTCACGAGGATGCATTTAAAGTATTACTGTATTGTACAACATGAAGTCATAATTTAATAATGGAGCTGAGGAGCTATGTAAAGCAGCTGTCACACTGGTGCATGTGGATTACAGCGGGCCACAAGCTCCAGGGCACGTTCAGCCAATCTTTCCTGCCCAATCATAGATACATTATGTGGATTTTATTATTAAAGGTACACGAGGTTCTAAAAAGAACAGTTGGACATATTACTGATAGGTGTCAAGAGAGCAGGATAGACTTCTCGAAGAAACATACAGAGCAACCAAACAAAAGAGGGAAACGAAACACCACATTGTTAATATATTTGGCTGAATACTTCTGCTGCAAGACAGCTGGTCCAAGTGCAGCAAGAAAAAATTGACAAATTTAAGATCAGAGTGAATGTTTGTGCTAGTGTATCTGAAAAAGTACATGAATAAGGAAACTGATAAGCCTTTGTCATACGTGGAAAAATACATTAAATGATACACAACCCCAAGAGTAACCCGGGTTTTACTTTAAAATCAAAACTGTGCCAAACTGGTAATTCCATGATGAGGACAGGACATCTGGTGCGTTATGCTGAGTCTTAGTGGCCAAGTGTGGTCGAGCAGAACTCCGGGGTGCAAATTAGCTTCACATTTAACCTGGCACATTCTGAAGCTGCGGTAAATTGACACCACATATCATTAGATACAGACAGAGGTGGCAAGAGATTGATTTGCAGGTCTCACGTTTGCACATTCAGGAAAGGCTTGAAAGTGCAAGTGAAGGTGTAATTCTTTTGTGGTGCCGTTGAGTCTAGTCTGAAGCCATCAACTGACCTGTGCTGGGCTGGGTAACAATTTCTGTGTGTGTGATCGACTCCAGGCCAAGTTATTTAACTGAAGTTTACATTAAATTATTCATTAACAACTTTGACTATCCTTGTGCAGAAGAAACATCTGGGGAATTTACATATTTTGACAATAAAACAAAAGATAAATGCTCTTAAATGCTTACACAAATAAGGGAGTAAAATCACAACCACCTGAAGTCAAGTCAAAAAAGTGTTTATGGGATATGGAAGACAACAGATCACAGTTGTAATTATACATGGTAGGGATTTGGTTTATGGTATTTTGAGCATATATCATAAAGATTAAATATTTAAATGTGACTACTTTTAGGGCAATAGATGAGTATATAAAGAAAAAAATCTAGATTTATGCACATTAATTATATTGTGATAATTATTTTGCAAGTATTTATGTGCTTTAGTGTGTGTAGAAGGCCTTTAAACAGCTTTTGACCTTTGTGTAGGGAACATAAAAGCAAATTTTATAGGTTTTCCTATTGGAATGTGATAAAAATTTAATGAGGTGGAAATGACCTCAATAAAGGCAAGGGGAGGAAATAAAAGAATGTTTAATTAGTGTATAACTCCTATGTTTTATTTAAACGTGGAGCTATGTTGAGGTAGAGGCCTCATTTACCATAACTGAGGAAAGACACAAACATAGGGGTATAGACTTTTAGGGGAGATGCAGGGGATACGTCCATTTGATATTTACAACATGCGTCTTTGTCCCCCACTCAAATAAAACATGATTGTTTGTTTTTTTGGTTGTTGAAAAATCACTACTAGGCTTACTCATAGAGGCACCAATGCCTCTGACAGGGATGGGCCATATTCTTGACCATATCAAACACAGATATGTGTGATATGTCCTGAATGTGCAAAGCATTTTGAACATGAGCAGACATGTTGCTGGAATACATATGAGCTATTATATGTCATTAAAATAAATCAATTTACTACTGACACTAACAGATGCCACATGCACATTTTAAGAGGTTAACTGCAAACAAAAGACACAAAAGAGGATAGAAGAGTAGATGACACCTATATATGTGTCGACTCAGGAGGGATGATATGAAATGAGAAAGGGATGATCTACAACAGAATAAATATTTAAAAAGCAGGACAGAATGCCTGAGAGCTTTGCTGCATTATATTTTATTGTATTTTAAATTATCACCTGATGCCTGAAGAAACATATTTACAACATAAATTGATGCAGAAAATGCATTAACTGGTGCATAAAAGTGAACAAAATGCAGAAAATTAAGTGTTTCATGGTGAAAAGGTTTGGATCTCCACTTAATGTGCCCTTCCACCAATGATCAAAGGAAATCTAGTCCCACCATTTTAGTAGGCCTGTGCCCATTAAATCTGATTTAGCCCCTTTATGACCAGCCACACATTAAAGTGTTGCTGCTCAAAGTGTAAAACACGCTTGTAGCAGGTAATTCAGGAGGGTTGTTTACAGCCCAAGTGTCCGTATTGTAGTGTGCAGCCCAGCAGAGGCCAGGCCAGGCCTCACCAACAGGTCGGCTCCTATCTCCACCGCAAATGACAAGTCTATTTTGGAAAGGAGGCTGCGCCAAAATAGGCACGTCAGCTATTTGGCATCATGAGGCACCGGAGAAGAAAGAAAAAATAAGTCTAGTCAACCGCCCACCACAGGAGACTGGGGGATGTTCCACCATCCTGGATTTACAACCATTTCAAGGATATTTGAGCACAAACAAGACATTTTTCTTTCTTTCCGTGGGACTTCTGGTGTTGTAGCGGGCCACCATCTGGACAGCTTGACTGCTAACAGTCAGTTTTAGTCCTCATGATTCAGCGCCTGTCTTACCTGAGTGGCTGAAGACTCAAGGTGAACAAGTAACGTCAGGCTATATAATAGTAATAATATTAAATGTTACAGTAATATTTGCACCTAAACTTGACTAAAGTTGGCAGTTTTTCAACTAATTTCAACAGATATTTGTCACTTTGCCACCTGTGACCGTCGACTGTTATAATTGGTAATGTTTTAATGTTAGCTAGCTGCAACGTCTGGTTACGGGTTTAGCTAGTTTATGTTGTTTAACTGTAATAACGAGCTAGTTTTTCCTAATTGTTCGTACTTTTACAAACCCAAATTAATAATTCAATTCCAGTATATTTTTAAGATGTTTCCTCAGCTGGTAGAACACGGAAAGTGCTAGAAATGAGGTATGTTTCTGAAGTGGGAGCTTTATCAAACAGCTGATGGTCCTTTCGCTTCTACAAATGGCAATGGACAGAGACGGGCCCTGACAGCTGAGGTTATTTTTGGGACAGGCAGTTCAAGCGACAGAGGTGACAAAGCTGGCAAATGTCAGTCTTTGAAAGGCACATATCTGCTTTATTTGACCTTGTTACAGGGGAATTCAGTTGTTTTGTTATTTAACTATCTTCCCATCGAATAGGCTGCCTGGTATTAAGCCAGTTTGTATAGATGAGTGTCTGCAGAGCCAGGGCAGGGGTATGTTCACTGATATTTAGCTACTGTAACTGCCAGCTATAAATATGCCAATCTCAATTCTGGGTTTATGTCTATTTTCATAGCATATCATATTTATAGAGTACACATAGCAAGCTGCCACATCTTACAGTGGTCTATGTGCATTTGACAAGGCTTAATTTAATGTGTGGAACAGAAATGGGCAGGGAGGAACCCAAGATGACTGTCACAACTTTTATATAATCTTACAAAAGTTTGTATTTGCTGCCAAGGTTTTTGTCTCTGACTTATTTTAGTTTAATTGTAAAACTGAAATTACAGAACTCTACCCAGATTAGTATCTGACTTATGAGCAGATGTTTTTGTCAACTATAGTGAGAATAACTGTCTAGTATTTTTGTGCCACTGTTAAAATGTAGAACTTTGACATATGAAATGACATGTTTAATATTGCAGTTTATTTCTTTTCTTTAATAATACTCGTCTTATCTTTGATGACAGGAACAAACAATGGATCAAAATCTGTTTGGAGGAGTCCCCAGGTTCCTCACCCGCCCAAAGGCATTCTCAGTGTGTGTGGGCAAGGATGCCACACTGAGCTGCACTATCGTGGGCAGCCCCACCCCGCTGATCACCTGGGAAAAAGAAAAGCTGAAGCTAACATCTGGGGGCCGCTTCAAGACCGTGGAGGATGGAGACGTATACCGCATGACCATCTACGACTTAACGCTGGAGGACAGTGGACAATACATGTGCCGAGCCAAAAACAGCGTTGGGGAAGCTTATGCTGCCGTGACCCTTAAAGTGGCCCTGCCGACAGAGATGTCTCAGAGGGCCCCTGTTTTCATGGTGAAGCCTACCTCTGCACGCGTGGATCTGGGAGGTGATGTTATTTTCCTCTGCCGGGTTGCAGCTTACCCTGAAGCCAACTTTGATTGGGAGAAGGATGGGCGCTACCTGGGTGAGACGAATCGCATTAAGATCGTGTCTGACAGCGATAGCAGCACCTTAAAGATCCAGAGTGTTCGTAACCTGGACAGCGGCACCTACACCTGCAGGGCGCAGAACGCAGTCGGTCGAGCGCACGCCGCAGCAGCTCTTGTTGTAGACGCTCAGGATTCTCGCCACCTGGCTTCAGATAAGAACACCTCCCTCCTCTCTCACCTACAAAAGCGCAAAGAGGAAATGAAGAAAGACATCGCCGTGTATCGCACTGAAGAAAGCAGTGCCTCAGTTTCTTCCTCCTCCACAACCAACTTCACGGATGCTTTGAGTTCTCTGAGTCTGGAACATCAGCTGAGGGCATCTGCATTGGCGAAGCTTCCCAAAGGTGTATTCACCCGTACCTGCACAGTGACTGAGGGCAAACATGCTAAACTCAGCTGCTTTGTGACGGGTCACCCCAAACCCCACATTATCTGGAGGAAGGACGGGACAAACATCAGCGAGGGCCGCAGGCATGTGATTTATGAGGACCAAGCTGAGAACTTCATCCTCAAGATCCTGTATTGCAAGCAGACTGATAATGGTCTCTACACCTGCAATGCAACCAATATGGCTGGACAGACCTACAGTGCTGTGTTGGTAACAGTCAAAGGTAGGCCTTTAAAATGGTCGCATCCTCACATTATTCTAATAGCAAACCATTTTTAGAAGTTTTTAGCAATCACATTTGATACAGTCCCGTTGATGAAAGTTTTTAGCAGAGACATATTATTTAAATGCATCATGTATCATGTCACTGATGCAGACACACTGGACTACTTTATACTACTACTGCTTACACTACTTACAACATATTCCTAACATGGATATGGGTTAAAGGATGAGGCCTTACTTGTTCTATATTTGTTCAATCCGACAAATCCTTTGACAAGTCTAAAACCACATTGTCTTTCGTTGACACTCAGGTCAAAGGGCTCAGACCCAATTACTCCCACTGAAGGCATTATTATTTTAATATAGATTGAGTTTTATTGTTAACCAGGCTTGAATCATTTTCTAAAAGGAGTACATGGTGGATTTGCTGGGGACTATTCTGAGCTGCAGACTAATACACATTTGGTGCTCTAGAGAATAATTATAACACTGTGATGGTGTATGTGCAATTTAAGCTCCAAATAATCCACAGTGATTGTTCACTACAACAGAAGGAACATGTCAACCAGTGCAGCAGTGTGGCTAATTTCTGGTTATTAATGGTTGTTGGCAGTAGCAGTGCTGTAAGTATCGTTATATTGAAGTCTCATTTAAATCTCTTAAAATGTGTGTGGCTTTTCACAACGCGGTTGAATTCTGGCTCATCCTCTGAAGGAAGGTGTTGTGTTGCATCTATTTTCTGCTGGTGATGAGTAGTTCACAGTTGCTAAGATGGTCACTCACTTACTGGACCATGTTGGCGCACTGCTAGTGTCACTTCCCTTGGGAAGACATTGACCTAGCAGATGAAACTGAAGAGTTGTAGATTTATGTCAGTTAATCGTCTACATTGAGCCCGATAATGAGGGCCGAGCCACCGATGTACCTGTTCATTGAAGGTGCAGGAAAGTCAATACTTTCTATGTTTGCCTCACAGTTTGTTAGTTTGCTGGAATTGAAAGGAACATTTGAAATGGAAAGACATTTTAGTGGTGAAATGACTATTGATTTTGTAATAATTATACAAAGCAGTGGGCTGCCGCGGTGCAGCGCCCGGGGAGCAATCAGGGGTTAAGGGCCTTGCTCAAGGGCCCAACAGTGGCTGCAATGGGGGTTCGATCCTCTCACCTTCTGATCAGTAGCCCAGGGGCTTAACCTGTTGCGCCACCACTGCCCCTAAATAACAACAACATGGTAATGTGACAACAATAGGCACTGGAGGAAAAGCTGGCTATTCATTTTCAACAAAATAGACAAAAAAGCATTGTACATTGTGTAACCTTTATTTTATCTTATTGATGCTGGGTTAGTAAACCTCACTTAGAAATTAGATGAAGGGTACTGGCAGAAAGGGAAGTCAGTCACATTTCTGTGAAATACAAGCTAAGGTTCACTTTGGAAGCCACTTCTTTTCTTTCTAGTGCGTGGCTGCTATTGCAACCCAATATACTCAAAAATATTAAAGAGACAATTTTGTATTTTAGTACTTATAAACACACGTACTCCAGTTTTATCATTTTAAAATCCCAGCAGTAGTTACTTGAATAGAATACTCAAGTGTTCTTGCAATCCCAACCCTCATGTTATCACGTCTATTTTGGCAAACTGTTCTGCATTCCTGGGAATTCAACCTATCAACATGGTTGTTGAATATGAAGGAACACAACAAATCACTTTAAGAGCCGTGATGCGTAGTTTATTGTCAATGCCTGTGACAAAAATTAAAGATAAGATTGTGGAAGCCATATATATACATATATAACATACTTTCCTGTGCTTGGCTGCTACTGCAACCTGAAATATTAAAAATATATTTAACTGTCAAGCTGAAAACAGATCACTTATCCTTTGGGAGGTCCACTATGGGAAAGTGTAAATGTTTGAATGTAAATATGAAGTATTTTTAATGGATACGTTGAGTGACTTCTTCCATAACTCAAACTGGAATTCCACATGTTTCAACACTTGATTCCTGAAGTTTAAATTGTTGGCTTGGATCCAAAGTATGGATACTGTGAAACTGGAAGCCATGTTTACGGTGCACAGTGGAGGAAGAAAAATTAGATCACAGAAGTAGTGGAAAGTTACAAGACATACTGGAGCCTCCATTGAAATAGTGAGGGTAGTAAGCACATTGAAAATATAGTTCACATCAAACAAAGTCATGTAAATATAAACAACTTTTAAAGCCTTTTTGTGACAATATTTGTGTGGTTTTAAGCGCATATTTTACCTCATTACCTTCAAAATAACTGCATTTTTTAAATTCACTTCTTACATTACCACACTACACTAACCATCAAACCATTACTATTCAAGATTTTACAGTTGACTATCATAAAGCTCACTTTTTATATCATTAGAATATAATCTAAATGATATGTATATGACTTCTACATAACATGTAATGAAGTGAGTCTTTTAAAAAATAATGTAAAAAGCCAAATGTCAGATCTTGCTGAAATATCTATGGCACACAAAAATCACAAACTGAATAAGTTTCCAGTGTGCCTGACAATCCATCATGTAAGTTTCTGCTTTCTCTGACTTGATTTATATTGTACTAGCCTAAATTACAGCAGCGACTGCAGGTAAATACATGTGTCAAATTAGAAAATAGTTGCAAGTATTGTTGAAAGAATATACTGTAATACATAGCTGATAGTCACACAATAAAATAGAATCAGTATGAGTGTGTAACATGAAGCTTGTGTTCCTGTTTTGTCAGAGCCTAAAGTGCCATTCAGGAGGAAGCTGAAGGATGTGGAGGTACAAGAGAAGACCTCAGCCACTCTGATGTGTGAGGTGCCTCTTATAGCCACCCAGGCCAACTGGTTCATGGAGGAAACACGGCTGGAGCAAAATATAAAATATCGCATGGAGGAGGAAGGCACTCTGCGTCGTCTCACCATACACAATGTCACCACCAATGATGACGGTGTTTATATCTGCGAGATGAAAGAAGGCAGCCGCACTGTGGCTGAGCTCACTGTCCTAGGTACAGTTGAGACTTCCTGGCTTTTTACACATCTTGATCATTGTTTAATGTTTTGTGGAGTTTTTGCAAAGCAGTAATCGTGTCATTATCATTAAATATTTTAATGTAAATACTACATATTACGTATATGTATAATGTGACATGACCTGATCCTTGGAAGGTTACTATATTTAGATCAGTATTTACGGCTGTGTACTGTTTTCTTAATGAAAAATCTATTTATTCCCATATCCCAGGTAACATTACTAAGAAGCTTCCTCGGCGGACAGTTGTTCCTGTTAGTGACACTGTCATCTTCTGTGTGGAGCTGGAGCACCCCTGCCCAGATGCCTACTGGACTCGCAATGGCGAGAAGTTGAAGCAGGATTCCCGTATTTCCATTGCCTGCGTGCTTAGACAGTACACACTCACGGTTAGAGACTGCCAGGCAGATGACTCTGGAGAAGTGGCCTTTGTAGCTGGAGACTGCAAAACTTCCACACGCTTCACTGTCACTGGTGAGTCGGGTGCTTTTTAAAAACATTTTTTGACAAGACAAATGCATTAGGGTTTATATAAACTATACTTATTATTTTGAGTGAGTATGTTTTCTTTTGTGTTGTTTATGTTGTTTACCAAAAATAGCATCTATTAAATGCAAAAGTGGAATGCAAGTTAGTACTTTGGCATACGAGTGTTCACAATCATATGGACAATTACAATGGACAGATGTGACCATCTTGTGACGTGACAAGAGGCAGGAGTGAACCAATAAACACAAAACAGGACAGAGATAAGAACTGTGACAAAATACTTGTATTCATATAAAAAGCATAATTTTCCCTTTTCTTCTTTAGCTGCACGGAAGCATCCTCCCGATCCCCCAGTCGATGCTGTGGTGCAGAACAAGACTGACTCATCCATCACCATTCAGTGGTCTCCTCCTGACAGTGATCGTCCCGTACCCATCAAAGGCTACATTGTGGAGAAGAGGAAGGTTGGTACTCAGACGTGGCAGAGGTGCAATGCTGGAGAAAACATTATTTCAACAGAGATTACTATCTTCAACTTCACCGAGGAAGCTAGCTACCAATTCCGTATCTCTGCCATGAATGACTTTGGCCAGAGTTCATACCTGGAGGTACCTGGAAGCTTTTACCTTGGTAAGACAGATGTCTCTGATATTTGACATTCACAGCTGTGTTTTTTTGTTACATGCCCTCTTTTTTAATGCCTGATCACTTTTTCCTTCAGAGCCCAGTGCAGAAATCACAAAAGGCCTGATGAACAGCACTGCAATCTTTGGAGAGGAGTTCTCTATTTCTGTGGAGCTGACTGCAGTTTGCTCAGGCTTCTGGTCACTAAATGGCCGCATGCTGCGCAGTGGAGCTGACTACCTCATCACCAGGGCGAAGAACATCCACACACTGCTCATCCGTGTCGTGACCATGGAAATGAATGGAGTTGAGGTCAAGTTTGTGGGTGGAGGTTCACAGAGCAGTTGCATCATGTCTGTGAAAGGTATACATTAGAAAAATACTCTCAATCATATTAATGTATTGTAGTACATTTTCTTCGCTGTATTAAAACTCTGTGCTTTTTTCTTACCCTCATTTTGTGAGAGGCAAACCAATATGCTTTCTAACCTGACAACTGTATTTATAGCCCCTGCAGTTAGGTTCACCAACAAGTCAGATCATCTGGAGGTGGTGACTTGCAGTGCACAAGCCACCGCTCAGCTGACTGCTGAGGTGTCAGATTACGATACACAGGTTTGTGATGGAAACATGTGTCATTTACATCCTTTACCATTTGCTCTCACACATTCTATTAATAGATCTTAAACTACGCAGCGATGGAAAAGTGTAATGCAATTTTAATGCAAGTGTAATGCATGTCATGCAAACAACTTAGATGACGTATTGTATCTAACCACTTTTTAAATGACCTTCATTGATGGCACGAGCAAACCAGGAGGATATTCTATTTCACTTTACTGTGACTTTCTCTTCTGTTATCCTGCTACTCTGGAGAGTGCTATCCTCATACCACATTCACCCTTTAACATCAACCATATGTTGCTGTTACTCAGCATAGAGACAGTTTTGTACTTGAGTATTAATAGATGCAAGTGATAGTAGTTACTTGAGTAGAATATTCAAATGCTGTTGATTTCCATTTATCATGTCTGTTTTGGCAAACTGTTCTGTATTTTTTTTTTCTCCAGGTGGTTTGGATGAAGAACGGGCGGGAGGTAAAAATGGGCAAGAAGTATGAATATGTGATAAGTGAACGCAGGAGGACCCTGATGGTACACAATGTTACAGAAGAGGATGTGGGCATTTACGAATGTGTTTTGGCTGATGACAAGCTGTCCATGCAACTCACTCTTAAAGGTATGCTGATCAAAATAATAGCTACAAAGTATGGTTTTCAAGTATAACTTCATAGCAGAGACAGCCGTCAGTTTGCCATGGATTGTTTAAAAATGTTCTAGAGGGCCGCCGTATACCTCGCTGAGTTAAGGCGTTACCATGTGGGCGCAGGTCGCCAGCAGCGGTCATGAGTTCGACCGCTGCTGGTGTCGAATTGATGTCTTTCTCTATCAATAAAAATGGGAAAAGCTCCCCCAAAGAAATACTTGAAATGTTCTAGAGTTGTTGACTTATAAAACAAGTTTTGCATCACTAATATGACCTGGTCAGCGCAAAGATGATTTTTTAAAGGGAACTCGGCTCAATCTATCAAACTTACCACATCATACACTGTAATGTGACCTGCTAGCTTATGCTGTGATTGATCAAACAGAGTACAGAGCTGTGTGTCATAATGTAGTAATTTACTAAACAAATGATAATACAAATACTTAATAAATAGATTATTAAACAATTAATGTATTAATATTGCTGGACTTAAATTTGTATTCCTTCTCATTTATATCTAAGATGAACCTGCCAAGTTTCTCAACAAAGCCAGAGGTACCATGGGAATGTCATCGACCCTTAAAGGAGATCTTGAGCTGAGCTGCGAGGTATCTCCTGCCAGTGCTGTTGTTGTGTGGAGAAAAGATCAAGTGGAGATCACTGAGGACCAAAGAACTACCATGATCTCCAAAGGGACTCAAAGGAAGCTCATCATCAAGAGCGCCAAGAAAAGCGATGAGGGACATTACTCCTGTGAGACAGCAGCTGATAAAGTCACATTCCAGGTCAAGATAAAAGGTAAAGACTGTACGATACTTTTACAGGACATGGAATTAGCCTCTTAATAATGTCACTGTTACAACATTTTAGTGAACTTGTTATTTTCTCCCTCAGAAACTCAAGCCGCAGCTGCCTTCTCCAACAAGGAGTCAGTCCAGAGGGAGGTGAAAGCCACTCTCTCCCAGAAGGCAACTCTTAGTTGCAATGTGTCTGATAGCAAGACGGAGGTGAAATGGTATAAAGATGGCAAGCTGTTGGTATCCAGCAGGACGATATACTCAGAAGTAAAAGGCAATACTCGTCAGCTGGTGATTGAAAAGGTGGAGAAGAGTGATGCTGGAGAGTATACCTGTGAAGCTGGAGGGGATAAGCTGGTCTTCAAAATATTTGTGTCAGGTAGGAGTGCTTGTTTAATTGACTTATATATAAAATGTAATATTATTTTTCTTTTTATAGATTATAAAGTTCCATAATCTACTGGATGAAAATACTGTGAGTTAAAGTTTTGAAGGTGACATGCTGGATATTTAACCATGTTTGTACATTAGGTTTATAGGATATACTAGCAATTTTTGACTGAATGAAATCTGCCTAGGAGAGTACATCATTATATTTACTACTTTTAGAATCATATGTTCACATGCATAGGATGGTTTCCTGAAGGATATGGCAGTTGTAATGTCTCTAATATTTTACAGTCATCTGTGATCTTCCACAGCACTCATAACAGCACTTTATTTCTCATTGATGTCACCCTCAGATGCCCAGTCAGCTTTCTTCAACAAGGAGTCTGTTCAGAAGGAGGTGAAGGCCACTCTCTCCCAGAAAGCCACCCTGAGCTGTGAAGTAGCTGACACCAAGACAGAGGTGAAATGGTACAAGGATGGCAAGCTGCTTACTTCAAGCAAGACAATCCATACTGAATCAAAAGGCAAGAGTCGGCAGCTGGTGATTGAGAGCGTGGAGAAGAAGGATGCTGGAGAGTACACCTGTGAGGCTGGGACTGAAAAGCTGGCTTTTAAGATGCATGTGGCAGGTAAGTGTGCATTTTTAAAATAGTAACATTACTTGCATATTAGTAAACTTTGAATGAGTTGCATCTGATATTATCCCTGTCATGACTCCTCCGTCAGAGGCCAAGTCAGCCTTCTCCAACAAGGAGTCAGTCCAGAGGGAGGTGAAAGCCACTCTGTCTCAGAAGGCCAGTCTGAGCTGTGAGGTTTCTGATTCCAAGGCAGAAGTGAAATGGTACAAGGATGGCAAGCTGCTCACTTCTACTAAGACAGTACGTGCAGAGTCAAAGGGCAAAACTCGCCAGCTCTTGATAGACAATGTGGAGAAGAAAGATGCTGGAGAGTACATCTGTGAAGCCGGGACTGAAAAGCTTGTCTTCAAACTTCAGGTGCAAGGTAGGACTAAGGACTTAACTGGCTTATAGATTTTTTCTCTTGATTAATGTACTTAACAAGTATTGCAGACACCTATCAATAGACTGCCAAATGTGTCTTCTACATTCATCGTCTCCACAGACACACAGGTCCAGTCAGCCTTCTCCAACAAAGAGTCTATTCAAAAGGAGGTGAAGGCCACTCTCTCCCAGAAAGCCACCCTGAGTTGTGATGTAGCTGATATGAAGACAGAAGTGAAATGGTACAAGGATGGCAAGCTGCTGACCACCAGCAAGACCGTACATGCAGAGTCGAAGGGCAAGAGTCGCCAGCTGGTGATAGACAGCGTGGAGAAGAAGGATGCTGGAGAGTACATCTGTGAGGCTGGGACTGAGAAGCTGGCCTTTAAAATACGTGTGGAAGGTAAGGAAACTGCTGTATGTTCAATAAATCATTAAGTTTAATCTGTGGTTTTTACTCATTGTTCTGTCCTTTAAACCAGTGGTTCTCAACTGGTGGGTCAGGACCCAAAAGTGGGTCGCGAAGCCATTTTTAGAGGGTCGCTTTTATTTTAAAGGACATGTTTCTTATGACACAGTTTGCTTTCAATAGCAGGATATTTAGCGGTGGTGACACCAGTGGTGGCCTACTATTAACCTCTAGATTTGGCTCTGGCAGCTTATTGGAGAAATTTATGCTAAAACGTGCCAAAAATATGCCCAAAACTTGGCGAAAGTGTCCAAATATACCAAAATGAGCAAAAAATCAGCCCAAGCTTTTTCCCAGGCTGTATCAAAATGCGCTGAGACTACACCCAAATAAACCTTCATTTGTTAACAGGAAAAGCAAACTTCAAAAATTTGGGTCGCGACCATTATTTATAGTCTATTATTATTATTATTAATCTTATTAATAGAGACATAGTGGGTCCTGAGGCTGGACCAGTTGAGAACCACTGCTTTAAACCCCCATTTACTGATTATCTGGAGGACAGAGAGGGGAAAACATAAATCCAGTGTAGTTGAAACCTTTTTTAATGACTGTTTGGTACAAGGGTAACTTCAATGTAGTAAATTTGTACATTAAAAAAGTTGGAAAACCAAAATCTTGAAATGCATTTTTAAAGGCTTTGATTAGTCTTATATATAATCCTAAGCAGCATCTGTTTAAAGAACTTTTCAGAATTGTACAACATTTAACTCTCGGTACAGTATACTTAGTCTTATGCAAGCCTTTTTTTATTAAGAGATAAAAAAATTTGCTGTCTATAATTGTTACTAAACAGATATTTTATAAGTGTCACAGTGACTTTTGGCTGCGTTGTTGGTTGCTTCAGTTGTGAGATATTTTCCATGCTTTGATCAAAAGTCAGAGTTTGAATCTTAACTTGGGGTTTCATGTTATTAGATGATAACTGAACTTGACATCATTTCTTGGGTATTGTTGTTTGTGTGCACTACTGAGCCTCATGGTGCGATCTTTTGTAGTATTTGTTTTCTTATGCAGCTCTGGTGTCTTGTGGCTCTGTTTTTTTTTTGTCATTTTCTGGTCACCGATTTGTTATTTTCTTATTAAATTAATTGGTTTTGATTTATCCATTGTTCCTGTCTGTGGTATCTTGCAGTGTAATTACAGATTCAGTGTAGGTAGTAGTACTGCCACCCTACTTATTTACAGTTACTTCTACTGAAATCTGGGCTAAATCAGCTTTCCTCAACAAAGAGTCAGTCCAGAAGGAAGTGAAAGCTACTCTCTCCCAGAAAGCCCCCCTGAGCTGTGAGGTAGTTGATGACAAGACAGAGGTGAAATGGTACAAGGATGACATGCTGTTAAGTCCCAGCAGAGCAGTTCACATGGAATCGAAGGGCAAGATTTGCAAACTGGTGCTTGACAGTGTGGAGAGGAAAGATGCTGTAGAGTACATCTGTGATGTAGAA
>OMNN01101933.1:0-12610 GCA_900302755.1 Chromis chromis
CAAACTTCCTAGACCCCATTCTGATCAAGCATCAACAGGATGCAGTGGAACAAGTTTGATTGACAGAGGCCCCACTGCACAAGCCAGAGTACCCAAAGGATCCACTGCCAACGTCTTGGTGTCAGACCCCATAGGACATCCTGAGAGGTCTTCTTGTCCATGTCCAATGGCTCAGAGCATTTTTGACCACATAAGGGGGAGCAACACAATATTAGGCAGGTGGTCATAATGTTATGCCTGATCGGTGTATACCAGATTAGTGAAAATACCTGGTATGAGTATTTTGTTACCTATGGATAGAGCTAGTTTAGCTTTTGCCCATCTATATGCTAAGCTATGCTAACTGTCTGGCTGACTGTAGCACTGTATATTGATATTTTCAAGTGACTAAGCATATTTTTACCAGACAACCAGAGGGGATTACTGAGAGTTATTATGTCCAGCCAAGAAATTCACATAACCCCCTATAATAGCTTATAATTGTCCCTTTTTAAATGTGTGCTGTTTGTCCAGCTCAAACTAATGAGACATAACTGATTAGTGAAATTGACTGGTAGATGTATTTTGGTACCTATGGATAGAGCTAGTTTAGCCATTGCCTGTCTTTATGCTAAGCTACGCTAAGTGGTCGCTGGATCCAGTTTCACACTGGACAGAAAAAAATAGTGGTTTCAATCCTCTAATTTAACTATTGCCAAGAGGGCAAATTAACATATTATTAATATGATTTAAGAAAGCCATTACTGGGTATATTTTAACTTTAATTTGCACTGTGAGGGTTCTATCTTATCTTGGTTTTATTAATGTAGTTTTTAGGCACATGTGTATAGATTTTTGAAATAATGTTTTTCTTACCTCCATTTTCTTTTAGAGATTTAATAGAGTACTATATCTATCTATCTATCTATCTATCTATCTATCTATCTATCTATCTATCTATCTATCTATCTATCTATCTATCTATCTATCTATCTATCTATCTATCTATCTATCTATCTGTCTATTTGTCTATCTGTCTGTCTGTCTGTCTGTCTGTCTACCAGGGACACCTTTTTCTCTTGTATTTACAAAAATATATTGATCCATGATTGATGTGATACTAGAAAAACTGTATTTATTTATTTTTTTCTTTCCCACCAGCTGCTTATTTCCATTATTTGTAGTCACATTGTGATCCAGCTTCATGTCGTTTCCTCTCAGTATAAGATTAGGAGGTTTCATAGATCCTCAGTCTGCTATATCTCTGTCCCCTGCTCTGCCTGTTTTTATCCCCGGCTTCCTCTCTCTGTCTCAGTTTCTCCTTCTCCCTCCTTCTGTGTCTCTCTCAAGCATGCTAATGTCCTTCTTGTTGCCTAGGTAACTATTATGGGACCCCCAAGCCGCCGAGGCAGCCCATCATTGGGACAGTGATTCTCAGTGATGCAGGCTCCCGTCAGTCCACCCCAACGCGCACCAAGTCCTACAATGACATGCAAAACGCCCGCGTAGTGCCTGCTGACGACGATGATGACGACCAGGCCACGGAAATGAACAACAGTTTTACAGGTGAGGGCACTGCTGCACCTCCTCTGGTTGTCGAAGTTTCTCATTCTGTAGCTCGCGTGGTATCCTCCATCTGTGCTGCGTTGATGCCTGTTTAAAAGTGTCTGTATATACACGCGTGTGCCCAAGATTAGGAATACAGAACGGGAGAGATATTGTTGTGTATGTTTATGATCCTCTCCCGTGTTGTACGGTGATGGGTGTCTGGCGGTTACATCATGTCTTTGTGATGCTGATTCTTTTTCACTGAACCTCCAAACACTGCCATCTGCCTGTGAGGAGGGGTGTAGTGGGGGAAGAAGTAGATGTCTGGCTACACTCACAAGATTCATCATTTTTCTCCTCCGTGTCACATCTTTCCCTACCTGTATCTTATTTCTTTCTCGTTTTTTTTCTTGCTAAATTCCCTCTTGCATGCATATACGCATTCACCAACTGTTAATATATCTCCCTTGGGTGATATAAGAGTTTTTATGCATGCCACATCTCAGCATATGTCAGGAGGGTTGCTGTGTATGTAAATTAATTCTGCAAAAAAAAAAAAGGTGAGAATATGAGATTTTAAAGCCAAAGCTTCCCATCTTTTCCTCTCTTCTTAGAGTTCTATCCTGTTTTGAGTGCAAGAGAGGTTGTGTGTTTTTTCTCTCTCTTGATGCTGTGAATCTATGCCCTCTCTGTGTCCCCCTGCCAGGCTGCCAGAGTGTTGAATTTGCATTTGATCAACCCTGAAAGGCCCACGGAAGTGGTGGAGGATATTTGGCCAGGACTGAGGGAGCGAATGAGATTGGGTGTTGGGATAGCTAGCTTTAGGAGAAAGGAGCTTCTGGGTGGAGAGGTAAAATGGGTGGGGGTCAAAATGAGTTTGGGAAAGACTGTTGCTGAAGGAATTAGCATATTCCTGTGACCCTTTTCATTACACTAGAAGTGGGCGGGGGACAAACTTAGAATAGGGGGAGGGTAAAATGCTAGGGGTATGTTGTGGCTAAAGTTGCGTGATAGGTGCAGAGGAGACATCAGAGTGGGCATGTCTGCTTATTCTTCCTGTTCTTTTCTTGCATGCACGAGACATAAACTGTGCTTTTGTTCTTTTTTGTCGTTTTTCCGTGTTGTGCCTGTTGTGTTACCCAGGATCCTTAGTGCGTAGTCTCTTCCCCTCTCCTTTGTTGTGCACAGGTAACCCTAACGACCAGGACGAGAGCCGCGGCGGCATCCTCCGGCCGTACCCTGCACGTGACAATGCTCTACCCTGTGGTCTGAACAATGCAGCCACCTCCACAGCAGAGAGCGGGCAGCAGACGCTCGCAGAACCGCAGGTCTCTCCAGAAGACCCGCAAGGACCCCTGCCTGAAAACTGGGAGATGGCCTACACCGAGAATGGAGAACTGTACTTCATAGAGTATGTATCGACAGCCGGCATCAGTTTAATCTGCTTAACGCAGTCTGCCTGAATAAGCATTTCTCACCATAGTCATACTGTAGTTGGTGTTTTCTGTATTTTACCTGCACTATTATGCCTTTTGTTCGTCCAGTGGCTTGTCTTCCCCCATGATTTGGTTTTTAGGCCTCCCCAGCCAACCTGCCCAGCCCCCTGGGTGCTACTGCTTTCCTGTTAATCCCTGCATGTCCCGATCTCAAAAGGAGATCACATCCTGATCACCTGACTACCTCCACCTCTCTGTCCTCTCTGCAGCACGGCAAAGACACACCAGGACATGGCTGTGTATTTTCAGAGCTTGTATGTTCATTTCTGCTATCACTGATTTACAGTATTGTTTAACAATAGAGGGAAAAGTCAGGTTGTTCATTGTTGATATCCTGCCTGTGTCTCTCTGTTCCTTTTATTTGTTTGCAGCAGACACCTTCTGTCCTCTGTAAACTTGCTGACGTCTTCTTTTTTTGTAATTCTTATTGATGCATTCATTCACCCCTGCTGTGCTTTTATATGTCAATTTGACAGTTAGTGCTAAATTACTCTGTTGTCTTGTTTGTTTCCTCTCAGCCACAACACAAAGACCACATCATGGCTGGATCCTCGGTGTAGAGACAAAGCCTCCAGGCCTTTGGAAGAGTGCGATGACGATGGTAAGCCTCTATACAACATTTACAAAATAAAACTGTATAGTCACATTTGAGTGTAGTGGTTTCAGAACAGTTGGTGGTGCTTGAAGCCTCAGACACAAGGCTCCTCTTGTTTGCTGAGCGATGATTTTGTTAATTTCTAGTAGTGGTTTTAGTACTTCCTTTGTTTGTTAATTTTTTCCTACATTTGTCATGTTCTAAATGCTGCTGTAATTGAAACAATGTCACTACCAAATAAACAACAAATGTTTGAGAAATTCCAAATGACACTTTGTTTATTGTTCGTTCAAAACACAAATTGCAAAATTGCACCATCAAGTGGTGAAACTGAAACTAGCACACTGCACTAGATTGCTCAGGTTGTTTTGAGATGTTGTTGTTTCCCCATGATGAGCAGTTTCTAAGGGCTTTCTGTCTCCCTATTTGCCTTTCTCTGGACTGTCACTTCACTCCTTATTTGCTCTTAATTCCTCCATCCCCAACCCACCTCTCTTTCTGCTATCCATCCCTTTTCTACTCTTCATTTTGTTTTCTTTGTTTCATTCTGCTTTCTCCTTGGAGAAGAAGGGATACATACGGAGGACCTGGAGAGTGATCTAGGTAGGGTTTTTTGAAGTTTGCATTTAAAACTATGGCTTTGTGTCGGGTACCACAGTTTCAAGCAACACATTCTTTAAAACTGATCATCTTTTAAATGAAATTCATACCCACTTAAATGGAAGTTAAGAGACGATCAGTTTGAAATCCAAGCTGCTGAATTCTATCAGAAGGCTACAGTGGGAAGATTTTTGATTTAGTAATAAGTTTAAAAGAGCTGCATGGAATTAAAGGAGTTTTTGACCATGGTTGGTGCTGTGGAGTATGATGCTTGTATTTTATGCTCTACCGGTCTGTGCTCTGCAGAGGAGTGATGTGATCGATGCTTGTGTTACCTGCAGAAAACAGTGGCACATATCGACATTCAGTAGCGGTAATGTCCTGTAAAAGCTATGCGACTGAAAAAGAATGAACAAAGGTTTCATAAAACTATTAAAAGTCTTTAGGAGGTTCAGTGTGTTTGTTAAGACCTAGACAATCAAGTTTCCATGTCTTTCCTTAGAGAACAGGAACCTTTTAAGGAACTCAGTTCCCCCACCTGGTTCCACCAAAGTCAGATATTAAATTCAGTTATAGATGTTCCGGGATGACCTGTCCAGGGTGCCCCCTGCCTTCGCCCTAAGTTGGCTGGGATAGGCTCCAGCCCCCCCCCCGCGACCCTGCAGAGGATTAAGCGGTGTACAGATAATGGATGGATGGATACAGTAAATAGTACCACTTATATCATACAATATTTACAGGAATCATATGACACATGACTTCCTAAGAAATGTTGTTGGTGTTAGAAGACCTAAAAAAAACAGCCTCAAATCTTAAAGATAAAAGAAATTTTTACTGTTGAGTCATTCCCTGCCAGCTCTTCTAGGGCCTCCAGTTGGGGTCATGGATTTTCTTGAAAAAAAATCATCCAAAAACGTTTACCTAAACCATGGAACCTTGCAAAAATCCCACAGCTCTCCACCAAATACTTTTTGAGTTATGATTTTTTTTAAATCGGCCCTCAGTGTTAAATTTAATAACTTCAGCGATTCTTTTAAAACATCGCCAATTGCTTATTTTTCACAGGATTTGGCTGATTTTTTTTTTACTGAATATCCCAGAAGCCTCAAGAAAAAATTTGAACTTGTAATCATGTCAGTAACTTATGCTGGGTTTTTTTTAAATTACTGAAATTAAAATCTATATAAAAATCTATAATTTATCATCAAAACGAAAAATCTTTCATTTTCAAAAATTCATATCTCCACTAATATTCACTCAATACAATAGAAACAAATTAGTTTTGTCATATCTAAATGCCGTTTGGTGCTACATCAACAATTGGTCTTCCTAAAATTAGCTTCGGAGCTGAAAATCCACTTTTTAGGACATTTAAAGCTGTGGGATTTTGCAAGATTCTATGGTTTAGGTAGTTTTTTGCATGATTTTTTTTCAAGAAAATCCATGACCCCAACTGGGAGGCCCTAGGTGAGTTGGCATGGAATGACTCTGTTATGGTGGCTCCTTCAGCTAATGCCAGCACAATGTTTTAAATGAGTCTGGAGTTGTAGTTGCTTATCACATATATCTTTACATCTTCTGCCTGATAGCTGAAATGGCTTCATCATCAGCAGCTTTAGTCTGGCACATCTGGTCGCTCGATCCTCGCCAGATTTAAAGAATAACATACCAGAATCAAAACATCCCTCCAATTCTGGTTGCCAACACTGGCCCAAAACTAACCCAAACACCGCTAACTGGAGCTAAATCCTCTCCTAAAACAGACAGAGTCCATACCCTCCCAAAAATCTAGCCAAATCCGCCCGTCCATGCATCGACTAGAGCCAGCTCACATTTGGTCCTCTGACGCCAGGGAAAGAGCCAAGCGTAGTGACACTTGGTTGCGTCAGGCACTAGCCTTGGATGAAAGGACAGGATTTTCTTATTGGATATCATCACCCTTCAAGTGACGATCGCTGATGCTGATGATAGTGGATGTAGTCGGGACACGTGAGCGCCAATGTGCCACATTGCATGTTGCATCTAAAAGAACCAGTAGTTGATAGTTGATGTATTCATCCTGCTGCTCAACCCCTTATTTCTCACTGACTCATGCAGCAGAAATGGCATTAAATAGTCTCTAAAGGGCCCCATTTCTCTTGCCAACAATAGATCTACAGGGGGTTGATAGGGGCTGTTGATCCAATGGTTAATTTGCCAAGCAGTGAAATGTCTAGCTTTTGGAAACTCACTTTCTGGCTCCTGGGGGTTTTGAAACCTCTTACACCTGCTTGGATTTTTTCCCCCACAGGTGGATAAAGAGCTGCTATGAGCCAGTAGCATTTCAAAAGCCAAAAACAACAACATTTTTACACATTTGCACCATATTGGTACAGTTCCACTAATTATTTTTGCTGAGTCTGAGCGCTCATTAGATAATTACTCGTCTCTATAGTGATAATTAGGTTCCTATAATAATTCCATCGTAAGCAGCGCCAGACACCTGTTGATGCTGGAATTCCTGAGTTGACAATTGACATCAATAAAATTAACAAATTACTTAAAGATCCTTTAACCATATCTAATGTAGCCGTGCAGGACGCAGCGTTACATTGATCAAGTTGTATTTCCATATGAGTAAATGACAAGTGCATATTAACTCTGTATCATAGTTATTCTGTAACATGCCCAACTGTTATCATGGGCAAATTGCCTTTTCTCACAAGCGTCTGCATTAAAAGGAAAAAGCATTAAACTGGCTGTACCCACTTACGGTTGTTCCTGCTGCCACGCCGCACTGGCAAAAAGTAAATCCTCCTGAGAGTCTCAAATAATTGGACGAAAAGTGGATGATGTCTCTCTGCATCCCTTAATGTATTCTCTCTCATGTGCTCCAACGCATCATGAAAACAATACAGAACTAATATTACCACCCATATAGCCACTGAGTGTAATTCTAATGCACATCATCTCCACTATCCTGCTCTTTGTTGCTCTCACCCCACCAGGTAATGTAAAAAAATAAAACTTTTCCAGCTCATAAATGACTATGAGTTCTTATGGTACTTTACAAGTTTGCATTTCTCCATCATAGATTCACTTTTAGACTGTGCAGGAGTATATTTGAAGCCTGCAAACTGAGCAAACAGATTTCCGTCTTCATCTCTCGCATGCAGGCTTTTCTTTCACAATGTACAGTCGATGCAAAAACAAACAGGAAAGAGACAAACTCTGCTTGCATACCCGATTTAAGCACCAATAGTGTGTCATGTCTTTTCTCCAATATAACACTTTTTACTTAAAAGCCAAGTGTACGCAGCATGTGTAGTAAATAAATGCAGAAATGATGGAAAACAAGAAAAATGTGATCATGGAGCTTTTATTTTCGGGGTATTTTTCTGATTGCATTTTCTGAACGATTTCTATCCGATGAACTTGGGGAATGAACTCATTTCATCTCATTTCTTATTTTTCTTCTCCTCTTTATTCATTTTCTTATCCCCCCCTCCTCGTCTTGACTTCTCTATTTTCGCTGTCTGACATAGTTTTATGGAGTGAATCCTACTGCATGTTGCTTATTAGAGGTTAGAGTGATCGACTGGCGCCATGTCTGCCAAGCTCATCTCTGGTATATCAGGACAGATAAGATGTCTCTTGTCTTGACTAATTTAAATAGCCCAGCTTATTTTTTCACTGCGGTTCTGGTGATTAGAGATAACAAGGCCGGCACCATTCCAGGCTTTTTCCTCTGGGATGGAGGAGGCAAAGTGGAACAAAAAAGATAAAGATGTGTTGAATGCGTTTTCGGAGACACAGTACAATCCCTTAATGTACATATGTACAAATTTATTAGAGTGAGACTATGTAACCTTTTCTGAGCAGCAAGAACAGTGGCAGATTAATGGACCACAGCCTATCGACTGCCCATGATCATCATGTCAGTACAAACCGACAATTTTTTGCTGTCCGCCAATGTCAAGGCGGCACACAGCAAATTCTGTTAAGCATCACATCTGAACCTGCAGCAGATGTGTACTATAACGTAGTTGCTAGGAGATTGCTTTACACTGACTGACCCTGAGGGGAAGGTTTTCCCTCAACGTGGACAGCAAGTTCATCAGGGTCACATATTAATGAGCTAATGAGCTAACACTCAACCCTACTGATGGATTATATAACTTAAGGAAAGTATAAGAGAGCAGCTGAGATGTGTCTGACAATAAAATTAGTTACTATAAACAGCAGCATTATGATAAAAACTAACCCAGTCACCCTATGCTTTGAGTTACTTTGTGCAACTCTGTGTTCGAAATGCTTTTGGGTGAATAAAAATGTTAAGTTAGTTCACTCTGCAGATTCACCCTCTTAACATTTAGATGTTGAATCATCGCCACAAACAGCAACGACAGGAAATGTAATCCCACGCCAAAGTGCCATTTAAACACAGTAACCTTGGCATAGTTATAAGTTATGTTACCACTAGAGTAAAGCAGATACAATTTTATAGTCAGTTCTTCTTCTGTGCTTCTTTCAATCATGCTGTTGTTGCTATTGTGCATTATTTGTCGTTTTATTTTTTCCGCCTGTTGACACTACTAATCTTGGCATTTTCTTCTTGCTTTTAACATTCTGGTTGGTGCAGGCGCTTACCTTTCTCCAATGTCCGTTGTTGTCACCTTTCTTTTTATTCATTATGTTGTACACCAATGAGCTACAACACTGATTGTGTAGGTCCGACTTGCAGTGCCAAAACAACTGACACATTGAGGATTTGGACCTCTCCTGTGGTGTCTGGCACCCGGACGTTGGTAGGGTATCCTTTTGGTTGATTGGATTAGGATCTGGGGAGTTTGAAGGCAGGGTCAACACCTTGGTATCTTTGTTTCTGAGCAGTTTTTGCCCCAATGTGGCATGGCACATTGGGGGAGTTTGCTTGGTTTATAACAATGTTAGGGTGGTTGGTACATGTCAAAGTAACATCCAAATGAATGCCAAGACTCAGACTTACCCAATAAATCACCATTTTTCTCTTTTCACCTGTCATTGCTTTTAATGCTGTGGCTGATTGGTGTTTGGTGGCTACCAAATTCTGAAGTGGCTCACTACCATCACTCTCTGTTAAGGGATGTGGTGTTGGTGACTTTGCTTTTACATCAAAACTTCCATTCACACTTGTTGCTTGGGGATGCATACACCGATGAGGCATAACATGATGACCACCTGCCTAATATTGTGTTGGCCCCCCTTATGTGGTCAAAAATGCTCTGAACCATTGGGCATGGACAAAAGGACCTCTCAGTGGGTCCTATGGGGACTGGCACCAGAACGTTGGCAGTGGATCCTTTGGGTAATCTGGGTTGTGCAGTGGGGCCTCTGTCAACTAAACTTGTTCCACTGCATCCTGCATATTTAGGTGTCCAAGTCTAATCAACACGGATGCCGAAATCCAAGGTTTTCCAGCAGAACACCACATAGTACCAATATGATCAATGTTATTCACTTCACCTGTCAGTGGTCATAATGTTGTGGCTGATCCGTGTATAATGGTATCTTTCAGCTGTGCCATCCAGAAAGTGGTTCAGCATAATAGAAAAAATAGGAAGCAATGGTGAGTTTCAAACCCAACATTGGGTTAAGTTATTTTATAACTTGGAACAATACGTTTTGTTTTAAATAGGAAAAAAAAGGCTTTTGCACATAAAAAAAAGTTACATAGCTGTTAAGTAAGAAGAACAGTCGTTTTAAGGACACATGCATTTGCACATGACACAAGATGTAAGCAGTAGATAAGGCAGGCAATGACAACCTGACATGTATGTTAACATGGTCAAGTCAATCCAGCTGCAGAATCAGAAAAAAATTTGTGTGTCTCAATAACAAACTCATGATCGGCTTGTCAATATGTAAGCACTTTACGCACTGAACTAGCAGGAAAAAAAGAGAAGCACAATAGCTGTAACTATAGCTGAGATTTTTGTTCCATGTCCATAATGATGCAGTTTAGATGCTTCCATGAATTGGCTTTCTGTAAGATCTTTAGGGGAACACTGTAATTGAGATGGTTGTAGAGCTATGAAAGCAGGGCTATTTGACTTCCATCCCTTTGTTGTTTACAGATGGTCATTGGCATTTTCTCAGCCCCATTACAGATGTGTTTTTTTTAGGGTATTGAGTATCATGATCATTAGCTAAATGGCCCTCTTATTGTTGTGACTTTTTTAAACAGCATTTTGCAAAAACTCATTAGCACAATATCCTCTATTGTGCTGTAGGATGAAAACAAAGCCTCTGAATAATCTCACTTAGAGCAGTTACACTGTAAAAATCGGATTTTTAACGTTTATTTAATTCCTTTGGTAGTTGTTTGAACTTAAACTTCCATTTTAACATGACAAACTCTTGTGTAAAGCCTGTCTTAGTTCATTTTGTCAGCTTGAAGAGCCAGTTCTACTTTTAGCATGGAGAACGTACAACTACTGCTAGTCCGGTTTGAGCCACTTTGTGCCAGAGCCAGTACAAAGGCAACATATGATGACGCCCCGAGGGACTTTGTTAAAGTTTAAGTGCAAAAGGGTAGGGACTGAATTCATGGCTGGCCTTCATCTTGGTTAGTACTGCTTTCATTATTATGAGAAGAAACAACCATGACTTCTCTTCACATGTATTAAAGATATGTTTCTGATGTCTATTTTCTTCAAACTACAAATAAAGAATAGTCTGGAGGTTGTTTTTTTTTAACCTTAAAAAATATGAGCTTGGAGGTCTTTATATATGTTGAGTGAACTCTTGGCAACACTTTTATTAATTCATCATTTTCATATCTCAAGTTAGAGCTCAAGTTTATAAAGTCTGAAATCCTAAAGTTAAATTACCTTGAGGTTGATAAAACTTTTGTATTTACCCAAAGTTTGCGAGAAAAGATTTGTTGCTTCCCCTAAATTACTGCATGATGTTTCACTGTGCACGTTCTCGCTGTCTGACTCGATGCATATTTATAGGAAGACTATCTAAAACTCAAATCCGCACAGAGCTGACACTTCAAAGAAAGAAGCAGGAAAAAAGCTAGAAAAATCTTTTTTTTAAGAGATTTGGCAACAAGCAACAAAAATCAGTTTTTCTTTCATGTATCATTGAGCACATTTTTATATATATATAATACATCATCTCTCAGTATAAACATGCATCCTGTTTCACTCGAAAATCTCTTATTTGTTTGAGGCAGATATTTGAATTTTACACGAAAGAAATTTTTAATCTTCAAATGGCATTTCCACAGCCGCTAATCAAAGACCACACCGGGTTCATCCATGTGTTACGAGCTCGGATGGATGCAGGTGGCGGCTTTGCTGTATGTATTGTTTGTGACCTTCCCAGTGGCATGCTGGTGTGCAAAGCTCTGTGAAGTGGAAGTGTTCCTCTTTAGTGTTGCTCAGTTTACAGAGCAGAGATTGCTCAGTGTGTGTTGCGCTGAGGACAAAGCTGCTCATGGAGAAAATAGCCCCCTGTGAAGCACACAACGCGGACTGACATTTTGCCCCAACACACACTCAAAAACACAAACACGCTGGCCAATCACGTACGCCGATGAGCCAAAACATTATGACCACTTACAGATGAAGCGAATAACGTCGGTTCTCGTAGTCAGCACGTTGGATGCGAGACAAATGGACAAGTGTAAAAGACCTGAGCATCTCAGAAACTGCCAAGGCTTATGGGGCTCCTGGTCAGCAGTGCTGAATTCCTATGAAGTTCTTAGGGAAAGGACAAAACCATGAAACTGTGATGGTGGGGGATGTGCTGGAACAAGTGAGATCTGCAGCGGCTTTAGCTTGAAACATACTGGATTTAAAGGATCTGCTGCTAACGTCTTAGAGCCAGATACCTCAGGACACCTTCAGAGGTCTTATTTTGAGTCCATGCTTCAGTGGTCAGAGTTGTTTGAAGAAGGACCAAGAGGATGTTAGGCAGGGGTGGACATACAGTTTGGGTTCATCAGTGTGCAGCTACATACACCGATCAGCCACAGCATTATGACCACTGACAGGTGAAGGGAATAACATTGATCATATTGGTACTATGTGGTGTTCTGCTGGAAAACCATGGATTTTGGCATCCATGTTGATGACACTTAGACACCCAAATAAACATTGTCCCAGAACAAGCACACTCCCTCATGCAAATGGCAATCCCAAATGTCACTGGCCTACCCCTGCAGGAAAATGCACCCCACCACATGGCAAAGATATCAAACAATCAGGAACATCTTGAGGAACATGACAGTCTCCCAAGATGTTGATTTGACCTCCAAACTTCCTAGACCCCATTCTGATCAAGCATCAACAGGATGCAGTGGAACAAGTTTGATTGACAGAGGCCCCACTGCACAACTCAGAGTACCCAAAGGATCCACTGC
>OMNN01101935.1:0-12573 GCA_900302755.1 Chromis chromis
CGGGGAGGGGCAGAGATAAGAATGGGTTTGGGCTGCTGGATTAGACGGGCTGGTGGGGGTTGGGGGCCGCGAACAGCAGCTACTGCAGCTACTCATTGATCTTTCCGTCTTTAAGACCTTCAGCTTTTTATGGGCCATCGCTGTGATTTATGACCTCTGGAAGCTGCAGCGGTCCCATGTTGTCCCGTATCTACCGTCTGACAGCTGACCGGCTCCTTCCCTCTAACGCTTCTTGCCATTTTCTTCACACTTTCTACACACGTTCGGATGAACCCAAACCATCTGGAAACTCGGTGGAAAAATCCCATCTCTTCTTGTCATCTCTGAATTAAATGCCTACTCTCGCTTCTCATTCAGGGCTGATTGACACGAATGGAAAACACTTAGCCTGGGCATTAAGGCTTGCATCTGGATGTATTACTCCGCTGCAGCTGTTGGGTAAAAAAATGACTCAAATTTTAGATTTTTTTTTGCCTTATAAAGACAAATATCTCTGCTTTACTTCTCTCTTTTTGAGCTCTGTACATTCATTTTCAATTTACCTGTTCAGTCATGTGACTTTTACTCAACAGCTGCTGCATAATGCATACTGTACCCATCGTATATCACATTTCATAAACAGTCAATGAACATCTCAACAATACATCAGCAGCCATAAACCCAAATGCTTTGATGGTATGGCTAGCATGAGGTCAAAGGTCATCACCTGTGCAGTAATGTCGGGTATCATGACAAAAGAAACACTGAAATTTGTATAAAAAGCATGACAATGGATGTTATGGAACTGATAACATACAATATAAACAATATCAGCATGCATTATCCTGAATCATGAGTAGAATATGAGGGTGTTAAATGTTAAATCCTATTTAAATGTCAGGCTCTGCAGCAGTCAAACCACCTCTTTTAAAAAAGGCCCCTAAAATTTAGATTTCTGCAGAATTTTGGCCTGCAAGAACACAACAGGTACGTGTTGTCACTGCTGAGGTAGTCCTGCATTGAAGAATGTTACAGTAAAGATTATAAAACAGGTAGAAGATCAAAATCAAAGTCTGTCTTACCATGAGTCTCAGTTTCTTGGTGAGGGAATACAATGCCTTCAGTTTCAAATAGGGGCTGCAGGAAGGCCACTACAGAGAGAGGAAGCACAGGGGTGGGGAGTGTGTGGCGTAAGCTAATCATTCAGAGAAACAACCAAATATTATGATCTCTTAGCAGCACTTTGACTTCTAACTTTGAAAACTGCAGCCTGAGTGCAGCTTGAAAATATATATAAAGCCAAAAACATATTCTCAGTGCCTCTGTTCTGCCTCTGCATCGTGAAAGTTTCCTTCTGCATCAAGGGCCAGAATTATAAACAGTTACTGTATCTTATTAGCAGTAAAATAAAGGATTTATTTAGGCTAAACTCAACACTGTTATCCAGAAATATCAGTCATATAAGAGATCATCAAGACCAAATTCTCAGATCATATAATTAGAAAAAAAAAAAAACATTTTAAAAACAAAATAGAATTAACTGTCAGTGCAAAGTTTCCACAAAAGACCCGGAAACCAAACTCTGATTCTTTTGTGTTGCTTATCTTAAGGGGCTGTGTAAGTAAATGCATATATATGTATGTGTGTGTGTTTGTGTGGGAGTGACTGGTTCATTTTCAACCAAATGTTATTGGTTCATCATCCTGATGCTGCCGACTGAGGGAGTGTTGACCTGGCAGCAGTGCGGCGGCCCTCTCCGCCTGAGTAAAAGTCTGGTCGGCTGTGTTCATCATCATCATCATCATTGCAAGCTTTTCATTTGTCTAAATGGACAAGCAGCCTGACGGTTACGCAGGCAGGAGGAAGGTCCCCTGAGAGGGAGCCTTGGTTTTTTTTTTTTACATACAGCGAGGAGGAGCCTTTAGTGCTCTGAGTGCTGCATCGATCTGCAGTTAAACACTGCTGGCTAACCTGCGGCTCACCCCTCCTCAGCCGGACGCTCCGTCTAATTATTACTCCTGAGGATGGACACTATGGTTCCTGCCGGGACCTGAAGGAACTGTTAAAAATGACTGTCCACTGCTTTTCTGTCCTTGGCAGAGTAGGTCATCCAAAAATGTACAAGAAGACACTGATCCCAAGGATACTAAAGACAGTTTTTTATACTGTGCCACCTGTCATTGGGCTCTAAAAGGGGACAGGCCACTTAGGTTTTACAGATCTGTTAGACTGTATATTCATATCACAATACAACGCCATCATATTCGCACTAAATACGTTTTGTGAGGTGAATCTTGCAACCATTTCGGTGTCAGATTGATAAATAATGACACCTCAGTCATACCGACCACCTCTAATATGATCTAGGTTCATCTCCTATTAAACCTGCACAAAAACCAGCGATGAAATGATATTTTCTCTCCAGATTTTATATTTTTATATTTTTATCATAATGTATCACGGAGCATTTATTATTTCTTTAAAGATACGCTCACATAAAACACACTTCAGAGTTTTAATGTCAACATTAAACATCATTTTAAAAGTCTGTATGGCTCTGATGGGAGTAATGTTTGGCACAAAATATAGAATATTTCGTCAAAATTAAACAAATTCAGCTTTGCATAACAGCTACTTGCAAGTCCGCTCTAAGAATGTTACTACTTTTTGCATTAAAATTGCATTGACAGTCAGATTTAACAGGTTGGGTCCCCTACAATAATGAGGGCATGTTTTTAGGCTACACAGCACATTAAAATATCTCCTACATCTTCAGCATGTCCTCGCTGAGTTGGTTTATTTGAAATAGCACATTTAAAGGTGTATTGTATGTCCAAATGTCCATGATGGGGTGCATGGCCAGGATAGGCTACTGATGGTTGTAATGCCGGGTGATGGGAATGCTTGGCGCATGACAGCATGTAAACAAAAACCAAATATGGTGATTACCATGGTGACATATCCATATTTCATCCAACCAGAGAATAATGAAGAAGAAAAAAATCATCTCCCCTCCTAGCTGCAGGATATTAAAATCAGGACAGCAAATGCAACGATAAAAATATACTGGCACTGACATGCTGCAATAACACAGAGACACTGTCGCATTCTGAGCTGCTCTGGATTCCCCCTTGTTCTCTCCGGCTCGCCACAGGCCTGCTGTTAATACGAGTCCGCTTGTTTATCCGCTTGTGTAATTGTACACAAAGCGGCGATGGTGGCTGATGTGTGAGATTATCACAAGGTCATCCGTCGACGGGATGAGACCCCTGCGATCACGCACCAGCCTGATCTGGCTTTCACTTGTTTACATCCTTATTTTGGCTCCAGCATGGCCGCTGTGGCTGCGCGTAAATCTTAGCGCGCAATAAAAGAAAAACAAAAAAAAAAAAAAAAAAAAAAATACACCCCAATTCGACTGATCTAAAGAGGCTAAATCATTCAGGATGTCCATGAGGGGAAACCGGCGGCTTCCCTCCAAATCCCCCCTCTGTCCCTCTCATTGTTTCCTTTCCATCAAAAGCGGCGAGCCGTGATTATTTTAATGCTGATGGAAAACGACTCATGACGAAGCGGTTAAAAAAAAAACGCTCTTTCTAAATTTAAATGATTATTGAAATCAGAATATTCTGTGGCCGGAGCTACCACGCCACTTTGTGCATCAAGAATCAACCTGCTCTCGTCTGCCTGCCTCAGGACGAAGCAACATTCAACCGAAACCCCGAACAGCTTCCCGCATCCCCATCGCTCCGCTTACCTCCCGTGTTTGTGCGTTTGGTGCTGCTGGCCTCCGTCGGGGTCTCCAGGGGTCTTTTACGCGAGTCCGGAGGATCGGACTCCATGTGTGGTTGTTGATTGTGATGGTGAGGATTTGAGAAAATGCCGTTTTGCTGTACTGCTCCGCCGGCCATCATTTTCGAGCTTGCTCTTGGATGCTTTGGCTGCGTTTGCGTTTAAATCCCCCTTTTCCGTGTATTTTTACGCAGCGTAGCCGTAGCAGATGAGTCCTTGGAGAAGGCGAAAGCGTTAGGAATCGGAAAATACGCCTGTTTCTTACGGACGGAGTAGGTTAGCTGCGCGTTTTCTCCGTGGTGCGCCGTGCGTACAGAGAGATGCTGCGCAGGGGACAGAAAGAAAGAAACGCTGGAGCGGCGGATGATCGGCTCAGAGGAGGGAGAAAATCCGAAACCTCTGCAGATGGAGCGTCTTCTAGGCTACTAAAAAACGTGCAAACGGATCGTCAATCTTCCATCAACCTTCAGATATGCATGCTAGGATATGTGTATCATTCCGCTGCAACCATGTCAGGCAGCACAGGATGGTGGCGCTCCTCAGCAAACACAGCAGCCAGCGGAACGGAACAATAAATAAAACCAAACCAAAACACCACCAAAAGACAAAAGAGACGAAATCAGCCGAGGAAAGAAGAAAAACAAGGGAAATGTCGCTGAAGCAGTAATTATAATAGTAATAATAATACAAAAAAAAATCCGATGCGTTATTGGGTTGGCTATTAGAAATTTCTTTCTTCTTATCCTTTCCTGGCTCCAGTCGTGAAGACACCCAGGGGTGACGCGTGGGTGAGGAGAGTCCGGAGACGTGGAGCTGGAGGAAGACACGGAGAAAGAGACGTTTTGTCCTGCTCGTTCTCTCGGTGAAGATGCTGCAGTCTTGCGTTCAGAGCATCCCTTCTCTGACTGGCTGCTGGAGGAAGCGCAGGGGAGCGGCCGACGTCACAGGGCCTCGTGGTGCATTTAAGGTCCCTCTAACACTCGGATTTTACAGTATTTAATGTAAAAACGTGATATTTCTGTTTTATCGATCATTTTGTTGCCGACAAATAAAGCCAAAATTGTTGACCTTGGTTTTCTATGTTGAGCTGCTTTTTAATGGGGAATGCTGTTGCAAAAAGCATATTATTAAATGAGATCAGCTACACTATACATGGCACAAGAGACTACATGTTTTCTTGCAAAACACATGCAATGCGTAAAAGGCACCAAACAGCTGATAGTAAAAAGATAAATGGTGCGTAACTGGTGCGTAAACGTGCCAAAGTCAAAGTAAACCATGAGCCCACATGCGTCCCAGCTCTTAGAAGTCACATTTTCGATGATACCTGAAGGCACCACGAGGGAAAGCGAAAAGCTGAGAGGGAGAGAGAGACGCCTCCACCGAGACGCGATTGGCCGAGGCTTCATTTCTCCAGCAAAAACGAAAAGGACACAGATATATTCGCCCGGCGGAGTCACATGACGCAGAGGAAAGGATGCGGCGGCGGGTTCTTTACTCCGTTACAACAGCGGCAAATGCAATTAGTCTGTGAGGGAGCCTGAAGGTCCCGCTGCGGCTGTTTGAAGGTCTGTAGCTTCACCTGTCAGAAGGCCAAGGAAGCTTCACATTCACACACACACACACACGTGGAAATGTTGCACCTACAGCTCCCTGGATGAAATTTAAATATCAGAAAACCAGCAAGTGGAATTAAACTGGTGAGAGTTTGGAGGATGTTTTTTTTTTTTTTTTTTTTTTACACAAGACAAGACATGAACCAAGAGGATGTTATTTTAAAATCTATTTTTTTGTTAATATTTGTGATTGTTTGTCTCAAAATGTCAAGATTTGACAGATTTTTTGTGTGCCCCAAAGCACCTGAGCAGCCCTGCTGACCCTCAGGCCAGACCGCAGGCCTATTCAGCCTCGATTTGCACCAAAAAACCCAACATGTTTGGCATCATTGCACGACAGTAACGCAGTGAGAATGATTTAAAAAAAAAAAAAAAAAACACAGCCCTGCAACATAGGAATCACCTGCCTCCTCAGCTGCTGCATGACCCACCTGTGTGTGCTGCGCCTGACATCTCTGCGTCGCTCTGCCTGGGTCTGAAGAGGGATCCTCCAGCACTGTGAGCTGTCTGAGAGAGCTATACCCGCCTCAGTATTTCTCTCTCTCTCTCTCTCACGACACACACACACACATATACACACACTCACACTTACTCACACATTTGGCATATACTCACACACACCCAGAAAAGACACGCAAAAATACCTTCTTACTCCCTCTCTGCTTCTCTGTCCAGTGCTCTACAGATGCCGTACGCCCTCAATGCCTCCTGTAGATTGTAGTCAAGGTGACATTGTCCTGTCTGTGCACACACACACACACACACACACACACACAGTCACACACAGAGAGCAGCTATCTCACACTATTTCACATCGTCATGAGAAACACACCGGTGAGCCAGTCTCCTGCTCTGGAACTACGTGGCAAATCCAAGGCAGATGGATCCCAAGCTGCAGTCTGAAACAGATTCTGCACCACAAATAGCCGGCGCTGCTCAGAGGTACAGAAAGGCCCTGGATGCCGGCACCTAATTGTGTAAGCTCCTCTGTACAGTCTTGCGAGTGCAGCACACTTTCAGCTGGACACATGCATTTATACAATTTGGAGCGGAGACAAAATCTGTTGGATGCGTCCCACACGGCCAGATTGCCCGTAGCTGCTGCTGCAGCATATGGAAAAAGTGAAGTAACCCCATAAGCAGTAAAGCACACAGACTTGCAGCATTCTTGAGTTTTTATTAGGTTGAGGCTATGAGCAGATGTTAGCGAGATGGTTTTCAGAGAATTGCCTCTGCAAACTCCTGTTCGACTCTGGACACTGACCCCAAACGCTTGAAAAAGCAGCTTTCCAAGTTGCCACAAGCTCTCCCCAAACACCTCATGCAATCTGGAGGAAGCACGATTACTGTAATAACTCAGTTTTTCCCACTGTGTCATAATCTGAGCGCCGCGGTTCAGCCAACAGCAAATGTTATTCAGAGTTCCACATTAATTTTCTCCTCATGGAAACAGAAAGAAGAAATTTTCCAGTGATGGATTTTTCATTTTGGAAGCAAACGCTGGAATTCTTTGTCTAAAATGTTTGGTGGTGGCTCAAAAACAAAAAGGGAAGAAGAGCCGAGACACGAGCCAGCTGGAGTGTCAAATCTCCAAGCCCCTGAGATAGTAAAAAAAAAAGTTCTAAGATGTGACCTGCAGTACAACATGAGCACTGATAAAACATTTAAATATGACCAACTGCACACAGGGGACAGATAAAGTTCTGCTCAACTTGACTTGAAATTTTTTTGTTCAATGCTGCCATAATCAGTCTTGTAATTATAAAAAATTGACAAATCAAGCACCGACTGCATGTTTTTTAGGTAAGTTTTCTCCAAGAACAAATCATCCTGAGCAGGTGTGACCTGCTAACACCTGTTTTCCCTGCACAGTTTGCTGATGCACAGACAGTGTTCTGGCTGTTGCTGTAACTCTGGGTCAAGGCTGACTGCAGCTAAATGGATATTCAGGATGTAAAATCAGCTGCGATGCTCAAAGATCGCAGACAGTTGATGCCACCTGCTGGTAGGCTGGTGGAAGAGCAGCACTGAGAAAGGGTCCTAGTTTGGATTTCAACTGACTTTTTACTATTATATGTAATATGTGGCCCTTATCATTTATAAGTGTGTATTAAAGACATCCGTTTTTGCAAATGTCTATAAATAATTGCTGCACAATAATGTCATATAAGATGGGTTTTATGTATTTTTTAACTTGACTTGCTATATTTTATGTTTTGAAATGCATTTAATGTATCTTGTACAGTAGCTTTAATTTTTGTTAAATACATTTGCATGAAGACTATATCTGAGGAACTATTAAAAATAAATGCCTGAAATATCCACTGTTATTTCTCATCATGTCATTGATTCTGAATCTGAAATGTTGGACAAGTAGATCAAATGGTCTCTGATTATGGGTGAGTCGAAATGTATTTTGATAAAGTATTCTTCAAATAAGATTTTTGGGGGGTTTCAGTTCACATTGCTTGGAATCATAAAAATGCAAACACTGCAGGGTAACTATCTTGATATACGTTATCTTGCATTTACCGTTACCGTCAACAACAAATATCCTGTACCGAATATTTAAAAACTAACTTTGCTACATGATTTGTAAGAATAAATGTTATAATCTGATTTCTTTGCTGTTAAACATCATAAACACAATATAACCATCACCTAACTGGTTCTATTCACTTACAAATTGTTGTTCATAACTTCTCAGTGAAGAAGATCTTGTCCTTGTCTAGTGTTTTTATAACCAGCGACCACTAACAATGCAAGTGAATGACTTCTTCATAATTTCCTTATTATTGGTTCGATTTAACTCACAGTTTTTGCAAATGTCCACAAATAATTGTGCAATAATGTCTTGTAAAAGGGATTTAATGTTTTTTAATGTATTAAAAACTTGCCATATTTTTAGTTTTTTAAATACATTTTAATATATCTGTATTTATTTCTTGTTGATTACATTTGTATGTATTCTTCAAATAAGATTTTTGAAGTTTAGGTTTACATAGTTTGGAACTATAAATAAAGCACTCACGGCAAAACTACTATCTTGATATATGTTGCAACAAATATTGTCTCAAAATTGAAAACAAACTTCCTTACATGATTTTGTTAAGAAGAAATGTCACAATCTTATTTCTTTCCTTTTAAACGTCATGATCCAGCACCAGCACACAATTTAACCATCACCTAACTGGTTCTCCATCTCTAAAGTGAAGAAGATCTTGTCTATATCCATTGTTTTGCTAACTAACAGTGTAAGTGAATGACTTCTCCTTAAAGCCCAGTCTGTTCTCTCCCACTTCCACTTTTGCATAATTGCCCCCCACCACCCGCTGCTCATTCAATTTTACCGCAAAAATCAATAGTAGAGTCGATGCCAGCGCAGGAGGCCGAACCACTCTGTGAGATTGAAAGGAGACAGATGTGATGTGTTCCTCTTTATTTTTCTAGTTGCTGACCTCATACTGAGGATTTATGACCCAAACCAACAACCTGACGGCAGCAGAGAAAACTGGATTACAGTCAAATGTTATTTATAAAGTCTTAATTACTATTCTGAATCAGCACAAATGTATTTTTAGAAACTGCTGTGGCAAAGCAGTGAGCCAGCTGTCTGTAGGAGAAAGCGTACTCCAGATGTTTCCAAGGAGGAGGGTTTCTGATTGAATTTATTATTATTTAATAACTAAAAAGTAGAAATTATTCAGTGTTAAGAGAGATTCTGACCTATATTTTAAGGGTCAGTTCACTCAAATTGTAATAAAATGTAATTTTTTTTTACAATTTTAGGTCAATTAATTAATAAAACTCTTGTTTTAATCTTCCAGTATTCAGCTATACAAATAATTTTGGCTTTTTGGCTTCAGGTTTTTAGAGCTCCGCCTCAGAGTTGTGCTGTGAAATTCACTCAAACACGTACATTTAAAACATTAAACAGCAACGATTCTTTGCCCAAACAGTTTCTCTGTAACTCCGGATAATTCTCAAGACTCCGAACTCTGGAAGGACGAAATTTGGAGGTGCGTGCATTATGGTAATTTTGGACAGATGGTGGGGGGTCGGCTGGGTGAACACCCATCATTCCACCACGTCTGGTGGAGGTTTATGAGCTTTCACATAAATCTGTGCCGTTCTGTGCAGTGTGTGTTAAAACACTGCTGTGAGTTTGCACACACACATATATGAAAGTGGAGTTCTCCATTTTTATGTGTCTCTACTAGACGTGATCATGCTTTAGATTCCACAGATCTGGATGGTGCCCTTTGACCTCTTAAACTGTCTAAATGATGTTTTCATGATTGCTGAACTGAAGCTTGGAGTTGCACTGATTTTTATCCACGTTGGATACCTGCCAGCTTGTTGTCTAAAACATAATTGCAGTGTTTAAGTTTATGTGAAAGTGGAAACCAGACAAAGAGTTGGTAGAAGAAGGAATAAATTAAGCCCTGCTTCTAATTCATCTGAGCTCTCAACCCCAAATATGAATTTCTTTCTCCTTGTCACCGCCAGAATGAATAAACATGCACGGGGCAGTGAACTGTGACAGGGAAGGATTCAGGTTGTTTCACTTGATTAATTATAGCAGGAGGCCAAGACACAGGTAGAACAGACATTATTTCACAGTCAAACTGGAAAAGAATAGGACACATTTCCATCTTAAAAATATGACTTTTCCACGTCTCCTCCTGAGCGCAGCTGATGGAGAGAGAAAAAAGTGAACTCATGTGTTTGGCCAGCTGCCTCCTCAGCCATTGTTCTGCTGCAGCGTACTGATGTGCACATGGACCGACACATCTGGTCAAGAGTTTGTCTGATATTATTCTCTTTGTTCAGTGGAACTGAAGCGAGGTCAGTTGTATTAGCTGCTGATATCAGAGCTGCTTTCATGATCTCATTTAGATAGAGGCTTTACAGTTACATCACTCAGCTGTGCAGCGTCTTGAACTGGCTGCAGACAAAAACATAAATGTCTTCATATAGCAAATGGAGTTTAAATATATAGTCTCCAGCATGTAGATAAGAACAGCCACCTAAAATGTAAAGTATAAAGTCGGTTTTGTATTAGCAGCTACAGGATCATTTTACACAGTAACTTAAAACAGCAACTTCCCCTGCATGTGCTCTGAGACAACTGCAGAGTTTGTGCAAACTATTTCACTGGAAAGCCCCTGATTTGTAAGTGTCCAGGACTGTGTTGCAGTCTGTAATTGGAGAAATTTATTTAAATGTCTTGTGAAATAGTCTTGTTTATGAGGTACAGTGTTGTTTAAGTTAATTTTTCTTTTAAGATTCTAGTAGATATTGTTAACCAGACAGATTTACATAAGTAGCTTTTAAGCCTGAGTTATTGCAGTAAGTTAGTGTCACTAAGTGGCTGTGGCAAAGATAGTACGACTGGGTAATTCCATCTCACTGTGGATGTTTTAAATGGTATCTGTAAAATTGTAGATTGATATATAAAGACATTTAAAAACATTTTTGTGAAAATTGCCCATTGACCCACTTTTAGCACTTTTTTTTTGCACATTGAAATCTAAGGCTGTTTGAATCTCAGGAACTATTAAACATAAAAGCCTGAATTCTTCACTGCTATTTCCCATAATGCAACTGATCCAGAATCTGAAATGTTGGAAAAGTAGATCAAATACTCTCCGATTACGGATGAGTTGAACTATGAAAAAAAGTTGAACCTGTCGTGAAAATTTCCATCTTTGAGTGGACATTAACAAAGAAATGAGTAATATAGAAGTAAACTAGTGATATTTTATGAACCATATGTAGTTGCATTACTATATGTATATGTAAAGACACACACGGGTGACAAATTAAAGGAAAATTGAAAACATAACATATCTTAGTGAGGTGTTAGACCACCATGTGCCATCAGAAAAGCTGCACAGCTCCTTGGCATTAAAACTTAAAGTCTGTGAAATTCTAGAGAAGGGATGAAACATCATTCTTCTAAAAGATATTCCCTCTTGTCAACTGGGTTGAGATCTGTTGACTGTGAAGTCCATAGTTTCTGATTCACATCATTTTCATCAAACCATTCAGTGACCCCTCTAGCCCTATGGATGGGAAAACTGTCATCCTAGAACACAGCACTTCCATCATGATAGAAATAGTTCATCTTAGTATAAAGCCGATCACTCAGAACAACCCTGCATTGATTTGCAGTGACCCTTCCCTCTAAGGGGACACCTGGACCCAAACCCTGCCAATAAAATGTCCCTATAGCATGAAGCATTAAGGATGACTTATCTAACCAGGTCACTTTTTTCCACATCTCTGTAGACCTATGCTGATGCCTTTTGCACCACTGAACTGAGGGGTTTATGCACTGCAAACCTACTTTATGATCCCTTCCCTTATGTAAATGTGGACAGATTGTTCCTGCTAACAGTCTGGTCATATCCTGCTCCTTCTCAGTCAGTTGCTTCTCTGTTTTTTCCTTATGTATTGTACTAATACACGAGCATCATAGCATCATGGTCATCAAATGTGCGTTGTTAAGAAACTATTTCTTTCCCATAGATCTAAATGCATATGAGACTTTAGTCACTGGTCCTATTGAAACCAGCACAGCAGTCTTTGAGACTCAAGCTCCTGCCATCCATTCCCCAACAACAAATCAAAAGTTACTGTTTCCATCTTGATACAAAATCAAAATCAACTGGGCCTGCAGAGCATTTTTATATAGATCTTAAATCTACGATGTAGTACACCTGTGTGGAAGAATCTGCATTCGTTTTGTTCTCTGTCCATTTGTTTCTGTTTTCTTCCTTTAATTTGTCACCAGTCTATACAAACATGAATAACACCTGTATGCTTTACTATGCAAGTGTAATATTTGATCTGGTTTGTATTGAGTTTGTCTCCACCTGGTGCAATTGTAGCATTTGGACGCGTCAGTAAACCTTTAAAAAGACTACAAAACAAAGCCAATGTTATTTAAATTACTGTCATTGCATTACAAATTCCTATAAACATGAAAAGACTGTGGAGGAAAAAATTTACTCTTAATAACTACTTTATAATAACTCAGAAAAATCCAAAGTTGTCTTTGTCTTTTTTATTTTCAAAGCTTTGAAAGGTATAACATCACACAGAGTGTCTAACAGTCTGCATGAAGACATACAAAGAGAATAAAGGGAGGCAGGTTGGTTATATGCAGTTCTAGTGTTAT
>OMNN01101936.1:0-12871 GCA_900302755.1 Chromis chromis
TGCATCTCATATTTAAATTTAAATGTTGTTGAGACTTATTGTGCCTTACTGAAGGCCAGTGATGAGCAGGCAGCTTTTGTCAAAACATGTAGTCAAAATCTCCTCTGGATCATCTGTTGGAGTCTTCAAAAAAGGTTTTCACAGTCTGATGCGAATAATGTTCATTCAATACAGAGGCTGCAAGACCAAACATGAGCAAAATCTCGAGATTTTGCTCATGTTTGTTCTTACAGCCTCTGTATTGAATAAACATTATTCACATCAGACTCTGAAGACTGTTTGAGAACATTTGTCTGAAGACTCCAATACATCTATTGGAGTCTTCAGACAAATGTTCTCATCCTTCTCATCCAGAAGTGATTTTTGACTACATGTTTAACAAAGCTGCCTGATCATCTCTGGCCTTTAGCAGGCAGACTGAGTCACAACACATTGTTCAGTAACATTGTCATAAGTTTTTGCATGAGGCACTTTATAATTCGTGGCTTTATTTATTTATAACGGGTGAAGTTCTAAACATGCAGATCAGAGTTTACAGTATGTCATTATAGTAATAGCTGTAATATGTAGAGTTACGTTCAAAATGCATGTCCTCGTCGTTATAATAGTGATTAAGCCTCTGCCATGCCACACACAGGCAATTTTCTCCCACACAAAACAGCACAAACTCCTCGGTGATTATGGGGAGAAAGAGAACAAACAAAAACTTTCTATCTAAACAACAGTTGATGAACAAGCCAAGGCTGGTCTAATACTTTCTGTGTCCACAAATACAAGAGGATCCTGTAGGGTCCATGTGACATAAATTTTGTTCCCCAAGTCTGTGAAAGTCCACACAGACACCTCCGTGAACATCCACATGTAGCCCAAAATTAGTGTCTGTTCAGACAGACTGGGCGGAGACTGCATTACAAGTGCAGTAGTGTGCATGAGCACAATACGTCAATGCCATCCCACCATGCATGTAAGAAACAAAGTCCTCCCAGCGGACTTCAAGCGGACTACAAAGTAGTATAATAACAACAATTACGCATGTCTGGTGTCCACAGCTGTCTGTGGGCGAGTTGCAAGCCGGAATAATCGATGCTTTACTCTATCTTGTTCCTGAACTCATGAAACTGAAGTATGATTGTTAGCAATGCATCAAGATTTTCCTATCCAACAATTTTGTATTATTCTGAGTCACTTGTGATAATGGGCTTAATTAAGGGACAAAAATGTTAAGTGTTATTCCAATGAACTGAAAACAAAAATGTGTCTGGAAAACAACGAAAAAGAGGATTTTGTTTGGGTTGACTATTCTTTTTTCTGTCCCATTCTTGTGAACACAATATATCAGGAACATCTGGAAGGAATTTTATTACATCTGACATAAATGTTCACTTAGACTCAAGGATGAACTGATTAGAATTAGTTGGTAAAAGTTCACTGTGACCACAATAAACATGTTTTTGGTCATAACTCAAGCATTTATTCGTAGGTTACGACAATCATTCACTCAAATGTCGAACAGGACAAAATGATGAAGTGATGACATTTTATATCCAAAAGTTTAAGTGTGGGCAAACATGGATGTAAACTGCAACTTGTCATCCAACCACAGGAAGTCCAGTCATACATAGAATTCTATTTTCTCTGTTAGTGTTGGGGTGATTGCAGTAGATGTGTTGAGTGAACCTTGTTCAGCAGCCTAGAGGCAGCCAGCATAAAATGGTCTTGGCACACAGTAGGGAAGGTAATGGATGAAAAAGACCGACAAACCCCACTCTATATGTGTCAGAGGCAACACACGATGGCAACAGATGCCGCTCTAAAGCAGAGCACAGCTGCTGTCCTCCATACAGACTTGACTTGGCTAACAAACAGGAGATAGAGATATACAGATACAGAGATTTACTTATGATACTCCTTCCTTGGTGCCAAATAACATATCTGGCAAACCACCATGCCACTGTTAAAAATATAAGGGAATCTATAATACGTACATAACAAATTAGTATTATTGAATGGGAGATACTTGATAGACTTCATTAGTTTTGCCATTTTCTGTATAACCAATAAGACTATTCTTGAAAATGTTGCTTAATACAAATGGAAAATAGATTTAAGGTATGTCTTTTTGGTGATCAATTGTGTACTCATTCAGAACATATAATGTACTCATCCATATTTAGATCATATGAAATGTCCACATTTAGGTTTGCATCCATGCACTAAACATTTCCAGTGACTCAGCCATCTGTCAGCGTCAGCGGCTAAACAATGAACACAAAAGTTCAGTTTCTACTTTGTAATCTTTGTAATCCTTGCATTACCATAATGCAGCAGTTAACACAATCTGACAGTGCATGGCGTTTCTTCTCAGATCCAACAAGTTTTCTCACTTGGTTCATTGTATTCCAGTGTCTAATTACTGTACACTGATGCCTGTTTTGTTGTCATCTGAGCTGTTTGCTTCCTCTTCAGTTACTTAGAATTGTGATATATTATCGTATTAAAGTATATTTCTTTGCAGAATCATAAGAAAAATATATTTGAATATATAAATGTATTTTCAATATGGAAAACCACAAACACAGTCTAGTTTACACACCAACACACAGTCTTTTTTGTAAAATCAAACACTGTTGTCTTGAGTGTGTGTGTCTCCTCAACAGTGTAGCTTTTGTTTTAACAGTTTCTACCTCTGCTATAAACTCCTCACACTGGAAGTTAGTCACAGCTTTCTGTTTCGCACTTACTTTTTGTCTCTCTTAACTTCGTCTCGTTCTCTCTGCTTCTCTTCCCTCCAGCCTAATGAAGTGGCGAACACTCTGTGTGGGTACAAGGTGCTGGAGAAAGAGGTGAGACTTCACAGATAAACTCCTGTAACTCAACTAAGAAAAGATAGATGCCCCTTTATGGTACTCTTCTCTTTTACTGTCTGTTGAAATATCCTTTGTGGGTCTTGTCTGCAGAATAATTTAAACTGGCTTTAGATGTGGGAGTTTTGAAACACTGGATAGTTGCTGTGTTTTCATGCAGTGTTCTCTCACTGATAGTGACAGCAGTGACTTTAGTTTCTGTCGCTGCCTTGTACAGAATCAGAAGTGAGTACATGCCTGTATAAAATCACTTAAATGTCAGTCATTTAAAATTATATTACCTCTCAATAATTGTATTATTTCTAAGTTAAACAGAAAGGTACTTGCTCTTATGTAAAATTAAAAACTGAGGTTACTGAGGTACAAATACTTTTTTTCAACACTTTGTTTGCCCAACTTTATTCTGAAAAACACTCAATCCTTCTCAACATGAAGGATGCCAGATTTCTGGAGAGATGCTCTGCCATTCTTCAGACATTTTTTTTCAGCTGCTCTTTGTTGGAGGGGTTGTTCTGCCTTTCTCTTTGAAATACTCCAGTTAGGTTCTTTTGGATTCAAGTCAGGCTTGGCCAATACATGGTTTTCACTTTTTTCGTCATTATAACCCCCTTGCGTGATTTTGGCAGTGTGCTTTGGATCGTTATCATGCTGGAATATTCTTTTTCTGCCAAGATTCTGCAGACAGGGAGTCATCTTGTCATGACCAGAGAATGTGATCAGGCTTATTTTAATGTTCTTTACCAAACGTTTCATGCAGTTTTGTGCACAAAGAACAAGCAAGATGTTTTTTTTCTTTTTCTTGGATGCCACCCATACAGGTAGACATCATGCACTGTCCTTCTCAGATTTACTTTGATAACATCTGTGCTAAGTCTGAAGTCCCTTTCCGTCCATTTTTCAGAGCTAAATTGTACAAGCAGTACACAGTCTGTAGAGTTGTTTTAGGAGGATAACCACTGCAACTCCGATTATTTTATACCTGATGATTAGTGCTAAAACTGTGTTTCAACTGATTTTTAGTAGATCCCCCTGATCTCCCTGTCATAATTGGATTTTTCAATACCTCTGGCAATTCTTTTCAATCAGGAGCCATCAAGCAGAGATGCAGGTAGAATGGCCTTTTGGTCCAAAACTGAGAAAGTTCTGGTTGTTTTATAACTATGCTCATGCAGTTTAGTGAATTGGAAATCACAGGTGTTCTCAGTTTTGTTTCAGTGTCACCTGTTTTCTAACTTGTGTGTCACAGGTATATTTACTGTTGCTGCCCTAGTTTCTACATAGAGGCTTGTATTTTTTTTATACAATATTTATTTGTAATTGTTCAAAAGAGGAAATACTGTACTTGTCAACTTAAAAGTAATACACTTATTGAGAGGTGACACCGTTTTGACTTATCTGACATTTAAGGGATATAACATAGGGGTGTACTCACTTCTGTTTTACACTGTACACTGTGTAATTGTCACCATTAGGCAACAAAAATCAGCAAAGGATGTAAAGCTTTTATATTTCTGTAAAAGGGAAAAGGCCTTTGCCTTTCACATAGTTTTGAAATCTGACTGATTTTTTGTTTTGTGTCTCAGCGTTTGAATTTGATTGAAGAAATCCATATCAGAGGCTGCACAGATGCGTTCCTTATCTGGCTGATGGACAACTATAAGATCATGGCTGGACTGCTTTTAGGGATCCTGCTGCCTCAGGTACACACAAACTCCCTGAAAAAACACATAAACAAACACACGAGTGTAATATTTATTGTAAAAGTTGTAAAGAAATACAACATGTACCCTATGTTTTCCTGACATCAATTCCTAAACCTAAAATGTCATTTCTCTGACTTGTGTTTTGTCCCCGAAAAGCAGCTGAGAACCCAGAATGTGTTACATAAATTTACCTTGCATAATCTTTAAACTGACCTTTTTGTGATATTCCCAGGTGTGGTTGTGATCTTGTGTCCTTTGTTCCTGTGATTTTCACAGAGCAGCCTGTACTTGATACAGTATTTGCCAAAACTCTCGCAGCTGGCAGGGATTCATCAAGAGCACATCAGAAGCACAGTGGGAAAAAACATTTATCCATATTCAACATTCTGTAATGCAACTCAGATGACTAAATGGGAGAAAATTTAAATAGCTTCATGTCTCAGGCACATCTGACAGCTCTACTGCATCAGCAGTGATAAAGCAATAAGCGCAATTTTCACTAAATGCTGTCAATGCTGGTCCATTTCATTTAGCAGCTCTGCTGTGCTTTTAGATCAAACGGGCTAAATTTTTAGATACACCAACCTATCAATTTTTATTTTACCGGATCCATTAGAGAATGTGGGTGTAATAGACACAGAAGCTATTGCTCATTACTTTGTAATTTCTGCCCTCTAACATCTCATTTTAAAATATATGATACATTTGAATTTTAGGCACAGCTATGAATATATGAATCTAGACTATGATTGACTTCAATAAGCACTAAGCTGCTTTAGGAAAGAAGTCAGTTAGTCGTTTGGTTCATACAATGGGTCTTCTCATTTAGCTTATTTTATGTCTCCTCGTCCTATGAGTGAACCAAAAAAATTGATTATGAAGGACGTCTCAGTTCTCTTATTTCTATTCTATTATGAGGAGTAGGAGACATGAGTGAGGTTACACAAGCCCTAGTCTGACTCACCGGATGTACACTGTGGGTATCAGCCCACCACTGACCCCGTACTCCATGCAGCTTTCTCCTCCCCTTCCTCTATCTGCATGTTACTGTTTTAAAAATTCCCTTCAAGACATGAAACAACAAACACAACAGTGTCTGAGAAAGCAGCCTACATGGTGAAAGATGTGGATCGTGCAATAAGGGAGGCCAATGATTGTTAAGATCTACAGAGAATATGTTTACAACATTTGCTGTCTAGCAGGACCATTCTGACACATTAAGTTTTATTTTCCAATCATGTTTTACCAAAACAAGTAAAAAAATTAGTGAATTTGCAGGTATTTCATAACTTTGACTCTTGTTGGGTTACAGGACTTTACTACATCAGTATGCTGGCAGTAGCAATTGTGCCCCCTTATTATTATTTAAACACTACATCACATGGTCTGTATAAACACCAAGCAGACAGACAGCTGATCAGACTGTGCTGTCATCAAAATTTGTCAGTGATGGTTCAGAGGAAAGGAGAGCTACATCCTGTTTATTTTTCCTCTCATCTAATCCTTTAATCTTTTCCTCGTATTTTACATTGGAGGGCTAAAATATTAGGTTAAAACACAAATGACACTAATGAGAAGTACACAGTGATCTTCCTTCCCTTCATTCCTGTTTGTCTCTCTCTCTTTCTCTAGTTCTTCGGTATCATAGTCAGCTGGCTGTATATCACTCGTGTTGAAGACGCCATCAGTGAATTTGGTCACTACATGGATGGTCTGCTGCCTTCAGGCACACAGGAAAGACAGGCTAAGAGGCAGGGCCGCATGGCCAAATGGTTTAGGTGTATGCCAGAGTTCGACTGATGGAAACAACAAGCAACAGAATGGACTCGATCCAACACTTACAGTGTGTTCACAGTTTTCAGCAACCAGATTATTTAGAGTTTGATATTCAAGTGTTCTTTCTTCTCCTCAGTGTCCACCGTTCTATTAATTATTAACTACTGTGTTGAGATACAGCCTCCTAATGGATGAGTGGAAGTGCTTTTAGCTGCATTGTGCTTCAGACAGTCTCAGGGATGAACACAGAAGCCAATACAACCACTTTTGCTACTCATGCCAATACATGAAATTAGACTGTTCATCACACAATCACAATCTGCAGCTTTGCTTTACTTTCATATTTGTGTTCTTCCACTTGTTACACCAATACATGACTTCTTTGTACAACCTACTGAGACTGTTTTCTTTAACCCTAAAGCAGGCAAGTTTGCCATATTTTTTTTATGAAAGCTGAGGTTTGAGACTAACAGTGAGGTATTTTGAAATGTATCTGTAAAATACATACTAACCTGGCACATTCTCTTATGACCAGACATGTGCTCACTGAACCTTTATGATGTGTTCAAGTGTCATCTTCAATGACATGTCAACAGACATTTCCTTCAGCCATTAACTTTGACTTTCCATTGGATCTTAAGTGTGTACTACAGTATTTTTTTAACCAGTGTATTTACTGTTGTGGAAAAGCAAAGCACTGCACCGTTAGATGATTATTTTTATGTTGATTTTAAAATGAGTACAAATAAAGCGGCACTGCCATAACAGGGGGAAATCTCAGGGTTATTGTGAAGCATAGCAACCGTGTCTCCTAGAAATTCTGTATTAATAGTTAACCAATTAGTGAGATACTCAGTTCCATCTGAACATGAAATAATGCTCAAAGTAACAACTCTGCTAAGTCATTGTTTATATAGAACATAGATGGAATCACAAAGTCTTGTGACCTAAAGCACAAGCTATGGCATGTTTACTTTATTAACTGAAAACCACAATGTTTTCCATTACCTTATTCTCTAAACCTCATCACACAAGACTCAGGATTCAAACTATCTTTGGAGTCAAAGTGCTGCGCTTTGTGCACTTTTGGACACCTGTGGCTCAGGTGAGAGAGGCTTCACGCTGAGGTCTTTGGGAAAACGCTGAACCTGAAGTTGCTCCCTCTGGTACTGCAATGGTGTGTGGATGTGTATATGTCAATAAAACACTGTAAAGTGCTTTGAGCTTTGAGCACTGCTAAGGTAGAAAAGCACTGTATAAGTGCCTAAGCTGCATAAGACCATTTAACATTTTTCCGTGAAAAACCCAGACTAGACCCTTACAAGTCATTACTTGAACACTTTTACACTTGAATACAAACCAGCTTGCAATTACGATTTTCTCAGAACGGATTTGGCAACATAAAAAACATTTCTAGGAGACAGGGTTGCATGAAGACATTTAAATAGGCTGACCAGGATGTACTGTACAGTTGGTGGAAATTGCCTTAAAACATCCTGCAGCATATAATCCAGAGTGGTTTTAAGAATATGCAAATATGCACTCCTCATGACAGAATTGAATAAATTGAATATAATGGGTTACTTGATGTGAGACCAAAGACCTAATCTTTGTTGAATTATTTAGTTTTTTTTAAATCTCCCACCATTTTTATGAATTTCTGTGACTGTTTCAACTTTGTAACTTGTGAAGCTATTTACTGGTGATTTTGAAGGTAAAATGTTGTGTATATACTATGTTGGTCAAGGGATTTCTATTTTGTTTGTTTTTACAGTAAGGCTGCACTCACACCGAATCAGATTCAATGTAAAACAACACATACTAGCTTCTCGCCAGTTGAACAGCAGTAAGTTTTATGTTTGATGATACACCTCCTTTAGAAATAAAGACTTCTTTTCTGTTTGCATGGATATAATTACACTCTTGACATCACTCAAGTTACCTCATTTGCTTGCCTCATTAAACCAGACTTATCTAATGGTGTTGAGTTAAAAGATGTCTAATTAATGAAACATCACATCATTCTCAGCTATTTTGATTGAAACTAGAAACTAAACTATAAATGTATTGACCCCATTTATAACTGTTATGTGTCTTTTATAGTCTGTTGTTCAATTTTATCAGACTGTGTACTTAGAACCAAAGAAACTACACCTGTTCCCTTCAATATGTAGATGTTGTTAAGTAAGTTACACAACATAAAGGACAGTCGCAGGTAAAGTGCCATTGTTGTCTTTTTAAAGAACAAGGTGATGCATAATGTCGTGTTTTAATAGTTGCTAGGACATTGAACTCTCCTCCCACATGTGTGTGCTAGATGCATTCAATATGTGGGACTCACTGGCAACTGCATCATCTGTGTTTAAAAGTCAGTAGTCTGGTCAGTTCATTGACTTGCACAACAGGAAATGAATGTTTTGCCTGGTTGACGGTGGAAAATAAAATTATTTAATGCCCTTTAATGTTTGTTTCTGAGCTGATTGTAGCACTCAATGTGTACTTATGATGGGACAGGGGCTGGTAAATAATTCATGATCATACTGTCAGGTTTCAAACTGAGCTTCATGTAAAAGTGCAAATATTGTATGTGAAGTATGAAGACAGTGCAGATGATACATAGAAAAGACCCTGTCGGAGGAGGACTTTAATACTTCTACTCATATCATAAAACAAAACTCAGTAAAATATGAAAATTAAAATCCAAAGACATACTTTATTGGATGCTTCAGTGGTGAATATTGAGAACATTATTGTATGTAAATAGATGTTATAATCAGTGTGTCCAACGATCAGTCCATTATGTAAGTAAGAGTTTGAGGCTTTTAAAAACACAAAACAGGTAATTAGAACTTTCAGATTATTTTAAGCACAATCATGATATTACATTATTCATCTTCAGACACATTACCAGACATGCAAGACATTTGCTTCTCATACACATCTGTATTTCCTCTTTGCATTAAACTAACTTCTTGAGCTGTTTTACACATTAGAGGAGCAGGTGGTGTCCAGAGTGGTTTGGTTTATCTTCTGTATTCTGTTTCTTCCTTTTACTGCTGCTGCTCAGAGGACTTCCTACTGAATGAAGTCTATTGATATTTTACATCAAACACAAACAAGAAGGAGAAAATTGTTTTTCTGCATCAACGACAAGAAATGAAGAAGCTGTTGTTTCTGAAAGGAGTGGTCACATCACACTGTCACACATCCACCGACAAATAGCTCCAAATTATATAATTACAATAACCCAAGTCTGAGGCTTAAATTCAAAGCTACAGTCACTACAGTGCAACCTCGACCTCCCACTAATTGTTGTGCATTTGATGTACCAAAGCAATAAATTAAATCATGGTTTGCAAAATCAGATCCGAATAAAGATCCACATGACACATACACCGATCAGGCATAACATTATAACTACCTGCCTAATATTGTGTTGGTCCCCCTTATGTGGTCCAAAATGCTCTGAACCATTGGGCATGGACAAGAGGACCTCTCAGGGTGTCCTATGGGGTCTGGCACCAGGACGTTGGCAGTGGATCCTTTGGGTACTCTGGCTTGTGCAGTGGGGCCTCTGTCAAACTTGTTCCACTGCATCTTGTTGATGCTTGATCAGAATGGGGTCTAGGAAGTTTGGAGGTCAAATCAACATCTTGGGCCATTGTCATGTTCCTCAAGATGTTCCTGATTGGTTGATGTTTTTGCCATGCGGTGGGGTGCATTTTCCTGCGGGGGTAGGCTAGTGACATTTGGGATTTCCATTTTCATGAGGGAGTGTGCCTGTTCTGGGACAATGTTTATTTGGGTGTCTAAGTCTCATCAACACGGATGCCAAAATCCAAGGTTTTCCAGCAGAACACCACATAGTACCAATATGATCAATGTTATTCACTTCACCTGTCAGTGGTCATAATGTTGTGGCTGATTGGTGTTTACAGTGTGCATTGTTGTCACAGAAGTCACTGGATTCAATGGTAAATGTTGCAATCACAGCAAAGTTTGCATCAAATGTGCCATATCTTTCCTGCAAGAAACGTTCACCACAGTTGTTGTTTATCTTATACTAGTTTTGGCATCATTCTGAAATGAAACCAGTATTCATCTGACAACAGGACATGAGCCATCCTAAATCCTTCACAGCCAAGTGTAGGAGGCCCAACGTGTCTTGGGGTTAATCTGCATCCAGCTTGTCAGGTCATGGGAGCAAAAATATGTTAAAAGAGAACTGTGGTGTGTTGCATAACTTATCTTATCAGTCTTATCTACTTATGAAACTGGAAAACTCTGCAAAGCCCCAGATTAAGTGACTTTTTCCTTCCCGAAGAAGGAGGGACATAAAGGGCAGGTGATGCCTCGGACTGATCCATTGGCCTCATCGACTGTTGGACTCTTTATTAGACTGTTTACTTACAGCATTTCTTGTTTGTTTATCAATTCAATGAGCTCTGTAAAGCACTGTGAGACAACTGTGTTGTGATATTGGGCTATACAAATAAATTGAATTGAATTTAATTGAATTACATTTAGTAACAAGAAGTCCCTGCCAGCATTCTTAGAGCTCCTGCTTTCTGAAATATCTGATCATTACAACTACAGTACAGGGAAAGTTTGGGAAAGATTGTGTGATAAGAGTTAACTGCAGGTCTGTGACAGGAGGTAAACTCTGATCCTCCACATAAGAGAGGCAGGACATACAGCCATCCACCGCAACCATCTGCTTTGTTATAGCATTAGCAGTGAATATTGACTGTGAACTGCTGAAATGTCCAGTATACATGCCATTCCTAGAGATACTGGGTCTTGTTTATCTGATTTAGTCTATAATTCTTACCAGTTCCAGTTGAAGATATATGGATGAAGCATCACCATAGTCCAACAGGATTATGGAAGTGAAAGCAAACATTGCTTAGTTTTCAGTTTTGACTTTCTCCTCTCACCCAGCTAATGGATGTTTGATATGCCTTCATAACTAAAATCTAAAAAAAATTGCAAATACAGTCTTCTTGTTTATCTACAGTCTGTTTCTCTCATTAACGCTGCCTTCTGTTTCGCTTCATCAGGAATACATAAAGTAGTTGTGTTGCTGTGATCATAACTACAGATTTGCCACCAGATTTAGGTTGTTCATCTTGACGGTGTAGATGGTCACTGACTTGGCTGACAGTGTTTTGTTCCCTTTCTGTCTCTGCAAGTGTCCTTCTCAGTCTGTCTTTCTGTCTTCTCCTTGACTTTCACTTCTCCTCTTTCGCTGTCCACACATGAGCAGACAGATATACAGGGTATAACTGTGTTCTGTCAGGCAGACAGGCAGCCTTATATGACCACACATGATGAGCTTACAGAGCTTACTGACAGTATACACTTCAGATTTTTACAGGTAGTTGATAGCTTTACAGTTTGTTTGAGTTCTTCTGTGGATATACACTGATCAGCCACAGCAGTATGACCACTAACAGGTGAAGTGAATAACATTGATCATATTGGTACTATGTGATGTTCTGCTGGAAAACCTTGGATTGTGTCATCCGTGTTGATGAGACTTAGACACCCAAATAAACATTGTCCCAGAACAAGCACACTCCCTCATGCAAATGGAAATCCCAAATGTCACATGGCAAAAACATCAGACAATCAGGAACATCTTGAAGAACATGACAATGGCCCAAGATGTTGATTTGACCTCCAAACTTCCTAGACCCCATTCTGATCAAGCATCAACAGGATGCAGTGGAACCAGTTTGATTGACAGAGGCCCCACTGCACAAGCCAGAGTACCCAAAGGATCCACTGCCAAAGTCCTGGTGCCAGACCCCATAGGACACCATGAGAGGTCCTCTTGTCCATGCCCAATGGTTCAGAGCATTTTTGATCACATAAGGGGGACCAACACAATATTAGGCAAGTGGTCATGATGTTATGCCTGATCGGTGTATATTGTCTGTAATGCCAGACATTGATGTTCAGAGCTCTGGGGGGGCTCTATTGTCTGTTGCAGGACTTCTATTTTCCTTATGACTCCTGACATTTGACATCAAGTCTCCCTTAAACACCATTTCTGTTTTCTAAATGTTCTGAGTTTTTCTGCTTGGGTGTCAGTCAACTCTTGTTTAGCTGTGATTAACAGGTTCAGTTCTCTAAACTTCTTGGGAATACAAATCATTTCTTGCAATGGAGGAACACAAAAATAAAGTCTGGTTTGTCAGGCACATTTTAAAATATTTCACTCCACAGTAACTGCAAGTTGTCCCAGTTGCACCCAGAGGTTGTACTGTGTTATTAGTAAAGAGTGGATCTTATTTTTCGTCATTTTAATCAAAACTTTCTTTGACTGAATAATTACTTCACAGAAAAGTGCCCAAAGTAAATCGACTTAAAAGAAAATAACATATCTATACATATAAACAAACTATCTCATAGTAGAGCAAATTCCTGCAGACACAAAAAGCTGAAAACTACAGGAGAATAAATTAATGAAAAATATCATTGAACCTGTTATCAGAGAGAAAATAGGTGAAATGTACAAAGTAT
>OMNN01101937.1:7084-32108 GCA_900302755.1 Chromis chromis
CCTAGGCATGCAGACTGCTTCTACAAACATTTGTGAAAGAATGGGTCGCACTCAGGAGCTCAGTGAATTCAGGCGTGGTACCGTGATAGGTTGACACCTGTACAATAAGTCCATTGGTGAAATTTCCTCTATACTAAATATTCCACGGTCAACTGTTAGTGGTATTATAACAAAGTGGAAACAATTGGGAACAACAGCAACTCAGCCACGAAGTTGTAGGCCACGTAAAATTCACAGAGCGAGGTCTGGGTTTGGTGGTTGCCAGGAGAACGGTACTTGCCTGACTGCATTGTGCCAAGTGTAAAGTATGGTGGAGGGGGGATTATGGTGTGGGCTTGTTTTTCAGGGGTTGGGCTTGGCCCCTTAGTTCCAGTGAAAGGAACTCTTAATGTTTCAGCATACCAAGACATTTTGGACAATTTCATGCTCCCAACTTTGTGGGAAAAGTTTGGGGATGGCCCCTTCCTGTTCCAACATGACTGCCACCAGTGAACAAAGCAGGTCAATAAAGACATGGATGAGCCAGTTTGGTGTGGAGGAACTTGATTGGCCTGCACAGAGTCCTGACCTCAACCCCATAGAACACCTTTGGGATGAATTAGAGCGGAGACTGAGAGCCAGGCCTTCTGGTCCAACATCAGTGCCTGACATCACAAGTGCACTTCTGGATGAATGGTCAAAACTTCCCATAAAGACACTCCTAAACCTTGTGGAAAGCCTTCCCAGAAGAGTTGAGACTGTTATAGCTTCAAAGGGTGAGCCAACTCCATATTAAACCCTACGGATCCCATTAAGAATTAGATGTCATTAAAGTTCATCTGTGTGTAAAGGCAGACATGCCAATACTATTGGCAATATAGTGTATGAATCAGAACATCCTTTTAGATAATTTGGCTGTAAAACATTGTATCCCAGCCGATGTATGATGTCTCTGGGATTCTTGTGTTAATCCATTGAAAGTATTTCTCACAAAATCTGGACTATAGTGATTTGTTGAGATTGTCTGGTTGTGTCCATTGTAATGGTAAACATGCCTACTTGTGATTTTACCATATTTGTAACAAGTATGCAACAAAGACTGGTAACATTAGGTTGTAGTTAATTTTTTGGAAAAAGTAAAATGAATGATGAGCTCCAGCTTGTTTTGGCCTAGTTTAGCTCCTGAGTGTATGCAGTAACTGCTGCTTGCACATTAAAGCATGTTAGATAACACACTCTGTTAAGAAATCAACACACGTATCTCCACATGAAATAAATATGTAAATGTGCCCGTTTTTTAATGACTAATATTTTTGCATCCTGCATATTCTTGATTTGCATTAGTGTGTATGTTTTGTAGCTTTGTAAATTTCTATCAGCCAATTCAGCTTTCTTTTTTGTGCATTTCAATATGCCAGTTCTGCATCCAGAAACAACAATACAGTGCAAACAGTATGCAATGTCTCCTGGTTTCAAAATGACTAGTCAGTAGCCTGTGGCGGATGTCATGCTGACTTCCTTCACAGTTATCTTTCCTGGCACAGCAGGCAACTATTAGTGCCCTTGAACAAAACACTAAACCAGTACCAGAGGTTGGTACTCCTTGGGTGACCACTGACCTCCAACCATCTTCTAGAGGGTGAACACTGTGTGATATTTCCCTTTGGTGATACAGTATTACAGATGAAACAGCACAGATACTAAAACAAAATTACTCAAAGCCTTCACAAGTTCTGCCATGTCAACTCAAGCGAAAAAAAATATGCCTTGGAACGAACAGCATTTGTGAGAGATGAATGGACAGAGAGCTGCAGAGCGTGGGGAGAATGTTTCCTGGCAGGCTTGGATTAGATGCTTCCATAAATATATTGGGCAGCTTGGTATACTTTGTGCCCACTGGTAAAAATAGGCCTTCTTCCCAAGGGAAGTGATGACGTCTGCAGCCTGCCTGCATCACCAGTCGCAAGTCGGCTTCATCCTCATACTGGAAGAGCAAAGTGTGGGGGGAGCATCAGTGATCACCATGGCAACACTTGCAGAGTGACGCAGGTAAAAGCAATAGAAAGGAAGAGAGGTAGTGATTGGCTGGCAACTGCAGTGGTGTGTGTATGCGTGTGGACGAGTTGTGTGGGTGGTAGAGAAGAGGAGGAGGACTTGGTAGCCCAGCACTTAGATTAGCCCCACACCCCCAACACACACAGACACACACAATCCAAGCCTGTTAGCACGGTCAACAATTCAGCCTAGCAATGAGATGATATGATTTAGCACGCTTCTTTAGCACTGACTTCAGAGGCAGTGAAAAATAGTGTTATTTCCCTCCCTCACAAATGCCATCTTGGATATTATGCATGCATGCATTTGGGGAGGAAAATATTTTCCTCATTCCCCTCACATGCACTCAAACTATAAATTTCAAAGGTCATTCTCTCTATTCATATTTCTGCTGCAGTTTCTTCCAGGTGTCTCTCCCTCATCATTTACAGCTTTTAGAACAGTAAGGTACAACACTGCTTTTATCTTTGGCCTCAGTAATAAACATATAGTTGAATTTACTCATTTTAGACACTGTCACCAAAAGACAAAGTATTAGGAGCTTTGCAAAAATATAGAATTTCTATGTTATATTCTCTTCACTTTACTTTATTTATGTATGCTTCTCTGAAAAGCGTATCAGTTTCTAAAGCAGCTTGTAGGATGTGGAACTGTTTAAAGATGAAGGTGTTGGACTTGGCTATGGAAAGTCATTCCTATTTTATCACCAGACCTGGCAGTTCTTGAGCTCTTAGCACACAAACCCTCTATTGATAAAATCAAAGAGTCAAACACCCGTACTACACTACACTATATTCTTGTATTCTACAGCTTATTCTAATTATGTGTGCAGTGCTGTTTTTTATGACCAGTTAAGGGTCTCACTAAAATTTTGCCACTGTGTCTTTCTGATACATTGGTCGTTTAAGTTTAAGAGTTTTAGATTAATCAATATTACCACCTAGTGGCCACAACTCAGGATGTCTTTGTGTGTTAGTGATTTATCTGAAAGTGTAGCATGTATCACTAGACATTGTTAATATAACATTAGTACTAATGATAGTGATTACATTTTTTATCTATACATAGCAGTAAAATTATGTTTGCTTTCTGTAAAATTATATTGATCTTTCAACATTAATTGAAATAATGCTCCCTCGCTTTGTGTTGTTATGGTTACAGAGAGTTTACTGTGCAGATAAGGATTTCATTTCAGCAATGGATTTTCTACACTTAATTCCAAAATCACTGTAGTTTAGCTGAGCTGGTCCTTAAGTCTGATGAATGACTGATTGTTTTATGAATTAGGACTTCTATAATATTTAATATTTCCTAAATCCAACATCTCAAATCTATAGATTTGCTGCTTTTCTTTGTCAAGTGAGTAAATGAAATGTCTTTGAAGATGTAAGTTTTGATTTTGTGTTGTTATTGCTCAATGAGCATCGCAAGAAATGCCAAGGCAGCCACACCTATTTCTATAAATGAAAACGAAAGTAAATTCACGACCCCAGTTAGCTAACGCCTGCCGTCAGCTAACATTTTCAGTGTTAACCATGTATGGAGGAAGAGCAAACAAGGTAAGTTGTTAGGCAATTTAATCTTACTTACTCTTTAGAATAACACGTTAGGATATGCTGAACACTCAACTATCATGTCTGTAATGCTAAACATGTGGTTGGTCATGCTGAAAGGTCATTTTGTATTATTATTACTGTTGTTTACTTTTATTAATTATATTGGTATTACAATCGAATGTGGTAAAGCATAAAAGGTTTAGGCCCAACTTTATACTTTCTCTTGAATTTGCGTGATTCTTCTATCATCGTGCTGCATTTTCAAGTTGAAAGATAAAAACAGACAGAGGAAGAAGGAAGTGAGAAAACATGAGTCCACATCAGTCTTTCTAAAATGTTTTTACACACATATAACAAGAACTTGCCCAATAACTTTCTGAAGAGGCATGAATTTTGCTTAAAAAGCTGATTAAGTACAGTACATTACAGTATTTTCCTCCCATTGCTATTCTTGTCTTTGTTAACAGGCACACCATGTTTTGCACTGAGTGTGGAAATCAGGTGGACAGGTCATATAAATTCTGTCCTGAGTGTGGCTTCAAGTTACCTCTCTTGACTCAAAATAAGTCTCAAGGTGAGTTTGATTAAACCAAAATGTAATCATTTGTTCCTTGTCCCATTATCAACATTTCCTGAAAATTTGATCAAAATCCGTTCATAACTTTTCAAGTTATCTTGCTAACAAACACACAAACAGACAAACACCGCTTCGCTTGGCGGAGGTAATAAGTAATAATACTTTACAACTAAGAGTCCTCTGCAACACAAGCTACTGATTCTCTTAGTGACACTGTTTTTGTACTTTTGACTTTTAAAGAAGGATGATTTGGCTATATTGTATCTGAAAGACCAGTTTTGTTTGACTAAAAGCTGTAATTTTTTTTGTCCTATTATCCCATCTGTATGTTCGACTAGCACTGACATATTTACTGTCATTAGGTATATGTAACTAACATGTCACATGACATTTGTTGTTACACAGATGTGACCACATCAGCACATCAACCGTCAGTCACAGCTGAGGAGAAGAATCAAAAGAATGAAGACCAGGTTCAGAAAGATGTTAAGGAGACACAAGGAAACATTGCCCAAACAAAGGTGAAAAATATAAGAAACAGTTATTATATTGGCACAATTTTTGCTGCTTATTAAAACAGTAAGAATCCATGAATTTATACAGTAATGTTTATATTTTAAAAAAAATTATAAAAAAGGGGTGGCGGGTTTGTGTGTCTGCACTGAGATTATGTAAGGCAGTAACCAAGCCAATAAAAACCTGCAGGGTGACCTACTTATCTTGTTAAGACAATGTGCTAACTTTTCTGTTTCACATAGTTATGAATGACTATATTCAATAGTTGTGAATGTCTGAAAAGTGATAGCACAACTTTGTGTTTATTTGAATCTAATCACTAACAAGTTATCCAGTGAGGTAATTTCTGCTACCAGAGAAACCTTACCTCCAAAAAATATTCATGAATTTAAAAATAATATTTGCTAAGCTAACTATGTAGATTTTCTTTCAGGGGCAGACGGCCAGTGATGACTCAAAGTCAACTGGAGATGGAGATAACACTGCCAGCCCAGCCACAGTGGAAACCAGAACCACAGCCTCATCCCTGCCAGATTTAGCTGCTACCTCACAAGTAACAAAGATATGTACAGAGGATGAGAGGCTGTCTGGTGCGGCTCCTGAACTGCAACCATGCAGTAAGGCAACTTCTGAATTGAACCCGTCTGTTTCCACAACACCGCCCTCTCCTACGCCTCCCAGTGGCAAACTGACAGAGCAACAAACAGAACAACCACCAGGTCTGAGTACAGAGGGCAGCCCAGATGCACTGCAAATTCCTGCTGACAAGTCAAGTGACAGTCATTCTCATTCTGAGTCATTGTCTAACTCTACATCATCAATAACATCAACTACAGAAACTGGCTCCAGTGCACCTGAATCATCTGAGCCATCAAGACGGGAAAGCAAAACCACAAAACAGCCTGCCTCTGAACCAGATAAAGATAAGACCATATCTCATGAGACACACAATCTCTCTGGGAGGTCAGATGATAATGAAAAACACAAGAATGCTAAACAGCATGCAGTCGCACCAGCAGGAGATCCAAAATGTTGTTACTCAGAGGAACGAAACACCAAAGAAACACCAAATTCTGCTGATCCATGTCCAGTACAAAAGGAAACAACCAAAAACCCTGAGGTAGTTATGGTTCACATATATACATTTTAAGATCTATAACTGAATTTTGCACAAAAATGCTACAATAGTATTTAACAATGTTATAATGACAATGATTCTGATGAATTTTGTTCGACTGAAACCATAATGGTGTGATCACAATCATGTCTGCAGATTAACTGTGTAATATAAGACAGTAATATGTGAGTCCCAGAACCAAAACGGTAAACAAGGCCATAAAAACAGGTCAACAGGTTTCTGCAGACATTCCAAGTTTAACCTGCAGGGTGATCTTCTTATCTTAAGACATTGTGCTAAATCTTCCGTTTTACATAGTTATGACATATTTGACTGAAAAAAGATGACACAGCTTTGTGTTTGTATGAATCTAATCACTAACAAGTTATCCACCAGAGAAACCTTACCTCCAAGAAATATTCATGAATTTAAAAATAATATTTGCTAAGCTAACTATGTAGTTTTTTTTCAGGGGCAGACGGCCAGAGATGACTCAAAGTCAACTGGAGATGGAGATAACACTGCCAGCCCAGCCACAGTGGAGACCAGAACCACAGCCTCATCCCTGCCAGATTTAGCTGCTACCTCACAAGTAACAAAGATATGTACAGAGGATGAGAGGCTGTCTGGTGCGGCTCCTGAAAGCAACTCTCAAACGTGCAGTGTGGCAACTTCTCAACTGAACCCTTCTGTTTCCACAACACCGCCCTCTCCTACGCCTCCCAGTGGCAAACTGAAAGAGCAACAGACAGAACAACCACCAGGTCTGAGTACAGAGGGCAGCCCAGATGCCCTGCAAATTCATGCTGACAAGCCAAGTGACAATCTCTCTGGGAGGTCAGATGATAATGAAAATCACAAAAATGCTAAACAGGATGCAGTCGCACCAGCAGGAGATACAACATGTTGTTACTCAGAGGATCGAAACACCAAAGAAACACCAAATTCTGCTGATCCATGTCCAGTACAAAAGGAAACAACCACAAACACTGAGGTAGTTATGGTTCACATATATAAATTTTAAGATCTCAAATTGACTTTTGCACAGAAATGCTACAATACTATTTAACATGGTTATATTGGCAATGATTCTAATGAATTTTCTTAGTCTGCAACCATAATGGTGTGATCACAATAATGTCTGCAGATTAACTGTGTAATAAAAGACAATAAAATGTGAGTCTCCTAACCAAAACAGTAAACAAGGCCATAAAAACAGGGCAACAGGTAGACATTCCAAGTTTAACCTGCAGGTTTCACATGTGAATGACTGAAAAAGGATGGCACACCTTATTTTATTTTTTATTATTAACATTAACCATTCAGCTAGTGAGGTAAATTGTATTTCCAGAGAAATATAAATAGAAAGAAGAAATATTAAATGAAAATATTAGTAATAACATTCATTAATTTTATACTACAGTGATTGTATAATGACTGTACAGTTGTGGCAGCCATCCTGTATAAATGTTTTTAGCTGTGTAATATTCTCATCAGTATATGGTAAGAATTGACACATGATGTATAGTACAATGCATAAGGTGAAGTCCTCATTATCTGATCAGGGCGTTGTTTTCTTCTCAACTTTTTTTTCTTTACAAAGGCTGCTGACACTAAATCAACTGAGAAAACAAGCACACACCTGAAAGAACAGCGGTCAGACAGCAGTGTAGATTTCTCCAGGTCACCAACCCCCTCCTGCCCTCCCAGTCAGAGTGATGAGGACGGTGGTCGTCTAGTGGCAGCAAAATTCTTGGAGACATCCACTAAACCTCAGACACCACAAAAGTAAGCCTGACTATAGGAAATATAGTTAAACATATTATATTGATGTGATTTACATTTTATATTGAGATATAAAGTTAACATTTATTGGCAATTTTTCTTTTTTTCCCAGTTCATCAGTTGGTGAATATACGCCTGTTTACTTCCATGCTGTGATTTCCAAAGACTTCAATTTGAATCCAGAGAAGGACTTAGTTTTTCTACACTCTGGAGTATTGTTTGGAAGCTGGGATCGTGGTTGTAAAATGTTCTTCTCAAGGTATGAGTTATTAGATTTTTACAACTGTACCCAAACAACAGTTTTGTAAAATCTTTACTTGAAGCCAAAGAAATAATAAAATCAGACTGTGTTTATCCTCATATTACCATTACTACAACCATAGAATAATTTGGTGGTTAACTTACTTTGAATGAACGGTTTGTCACATCTCTAATAATACCTGCTTGTGTTTCACAGGAATCTAGGGGACAAGCGATATCTTGTTGAAGGACGAGTTATGATGTACAGAAACAGAATTAATGAAAACATACCCTACAAATACACAGTGTACAAGCACAGTGGAAATAACTATAAGCAAACCTATGAGACCCTCTACCAAAGAAAAGAGGAAAACCAGATCATCAACAGATGTCTGTCAATCAAACAGGACCTTTTAACAAGTGAAGGTATTCTAAATACATTTTGTTGATGTCAGTTTTACTTATGCTTACATTGTTTTACGATGTCATCTATAGTGTGATATTGTGAAAAATTAAGTCTTTATAGGTTTTTTGACATATTTGAACAAGCAAACTTTTTTTTATCTCCTTTGAAATAGTGCCTGTTGATGAAGATGATAGTTTCAAATAAATAAAACATAAAATTGGCATTTTTAGCTGTCTTCATCATTTAAATAAAAAAAATTATCAGTCATTTGGATAATGTAAGTAATATCAAGAATGACCACACTGGAGATCCATAAAATTACAGTTAGGGGTTCCAAATTAGGTACTAATGCTTAGAAGCCTGTCATATTTAACTGACTTTGAAGGTCATCTACTCTTTGCTAGAAAAGTGTAGTGTCATCACACCAACATCTAAAGAGCTCCCTGAGACTCTCAGAAAAAATGTTGTGGCCTTTGAGTTTTACTGTAAAGCATGATGCTGTAAATGCTCATGTTTGGGGTTGCTTCTCTGCATCAGGGACTGGACAGCTTTCAATCATTGATTCAACTACAAATCTGCATCACATCAAAGAGTTTTTAAAGATAACGTGGGGAAATGAATCTGTCCAAATTGAACCAAAAGTGGACCTTTTCACATGACAATTAGTCCTAAGTAAGCTAGTAAATCCACCAAAAAATGGCCCAAAAATTATGATGGAATTAATCCTTATTTGAATTCCATTTAAATGTTGTAAAATACACACCTAAAAATAAACACCTAAAAATTGAACAATAGTAGCTTCTGAACTCATACTTACTTTTTTCCACTGGCGAACATTACATCTATTGATACATTTGTTGAGAATATGATTAACAAAGATAGTTTTCTTTGTTGTGATGTTTTAGTATGTCATTGTTGTCAGTAGGCACTGTGTCAAAGAGGATAAAATGGTATGACATCTAAAAAAGCCAATAATTTTCGAATGTACTTACTTTCTCACATGACAGTAGTGTACACAATATGTGTACAGTACATTTAGATCACCATTTGTATTGTTACATAGATACATATCACTGGTTTTTATTTTGCATTAAACAAAAACAATGCAGAAACCAAAAGATACAGCTTCTGCAAACTAATAATTTGTGAAACAGAAAAGTAGGGCTGAGCAAATACAAATTGTAAGTGCTTGTCTACACAAGAATTGTTTTAAACACATTTTTTTACCATGTCTGATAGATCATGGCACCTTCAGCTGTCTTCACAGTTACGCCTCACATTTCATTTGCACATTGCATGCAAAGATGCAACCTAATGTCTTGCTGGCAGTTAAATGCCTGAATGCATCCAATATAACAGAACACTGAAGCTCTCACCATGCAACTTTGATCCTTTTGTCACTATGCCACCTGTGTGTACTACTACTACTATACAGATACATCAAAACACAGTGTGACTGGGTCAGTAGAATAATAAATGCATACATTAATTAATCTCTATAAAATTTGTGCTGTTGGACTTTTTAAGGTGAGTGGCACCAGTATGACGATGTGATCCATCCCAAACTGAAGTCTACTTGGATTTGGAATTCTGTTGAAGGAACTGTATTAAAAGGAAGGGACCAAGCCGGCGGGGAAATGCTAAAAATCATCTTTGATCTTCTTACAACCTGGAATAAACAAAATGTGGAAAACTTCTTTATCCTGCTAGAACAGTTCTTTTATGCATACAGCTATCCTCTTCTTCATGATGGTATGAAAAGACCATGGGGATTGCCATATGGCAAACAAGAGGTAAATATCAAGGGTTTGATGCTACAAAAGCATGTATTCACATCCAGAATATTGAAATCCAAGAGAGATTAAGGTAAGAAATGTTGTTTGTCATTATCAATAATCTTCTCTCTTTAACTTTTCCAGGTAGCAAACCTGCTCAGACATTTTCTGGAGGAAAACATCAATCTTCAGCCTAGCAAGAGGAAAGAAAAAACAGAACCCTTCTTACCTCCTCTGCATGCAGGACTTGTCAGTTTGCTCATCTACAACAAGTACCTGAAGCACAACATGACAGATCAGCTCTCTAGTCTCTGCAATCTTCTTTGCCTGCCTAAAAAGCCACAACACCATTTCCTCACTTTCTGGGAAGACTTTGTAAACCCTTTGGCAGATAGAAACAGGTAAGTGGTTTATGTTCAAGCAGAAAATAACTATGTTAATAATGATTCTAATTTATAAATATTTGAGGAAACAAGGACAAACAACTGAAAGCTACAGGTTGTCAAAAAATTATAAAATGTATTTATGTATAATAGGTACAGAGAAAAACTTGATCATAAAATTACTTGTGACAGAGAAATAAAGAAAGAATAGAGAAGAAAGAAAATTGAATTCTTTTACTACATTTTACTACTACATTTTATAAATTGAATAACAATATGACTTTTTTACAGACCTACACCCACAATATTATGATTTTACTTTAAAAGGTGTAACTTTTGTCTCCTCTTCTCCTTCTCTTGTTTAGTAGTTGATAGGTTTGAAGCTTTACTATACTGTAATAAGTGTGTATTATATGAGATAGTTAAAAATAACAACCAAATAAGTAACCACTTCCTTTTTTTGAAAAAAGCCTTTTCACTGTAAATATAATTAAACTAAATATACCCTGCGCTTAATGTAAATTATTACCTCTTGGGTGTATAGTGCTGTTATGATGCAGTATTTCCCACAGCTTATACAATATATGAACTTCCAGTCAGTCTAACTAACCAATCTAACCACTGACTTGTCTCCTGGTATAGGGTTGCAGATCTTGTTGAGATGCTTTGCCACAGTGCTAAAGAACACCATATTGAGGAGTGGGTCTTGGTCATTCCTCTGGTTCACCTACTGAGAGGAGAGAGCAAACCATTTGAGCCAGTTCCACCTGTGTTGAACCCACAGGTTGACTCCTGGACGGACTTGAGGGGAAACAAAAGCACATGGTTCCACAGCAACAGTAATCCTCAGTATGTTATTCTCCTATAAAAAATAATGTTGAAATTTAGTTAAATGTGCCTGACCACCATAATGACTCTAACTTTATTTTAGGAGTCTGATCAGGATCATGAAAGAACATGCATACCTCATGGACATTGACCGTCTTGTTGTGCACTCTTGGATGTCTCTGCTGCCTGTTGACGAAGTAATGAAGTTCATTCCCAGCGTGCAAGTGGAGCTCCTTGACATTCTGCATTACTTACAGTTCAGCATCAGATCTGAAATACCTTACTACACCTACATGGTATGCATCTTTATGGCAGCTTCTTTTTTTATTTTATTTTTTTAATTATAACGGAGTATCAAATAACAATGTGAAAAGGATCTCATAAGGCTTATAGTGATAAATCTATAGAGAACTGTTGCCTGAATCTGAAGCCTCCATTGGCTTTAGAAAATTAAATAACAGGATTACACTTACTGCTTAGTTGTTTGTCCCAGTGCTTTACTATTTTGTTTACTGTTCAAATAAAATGTTTTCAGTGAAAAATCGGGTAAATGTTGGGCATTTGCCAAATGGCCAGACAGTGTCAGTGTCGTGTTCACAACTGTCACCGGATGGTCAAAAGTTATTGCTGGTATATGCTGTATTAAAGCTACTGCTTTTCTGTAACATTACTTTTTATCTTCAAATTAAATGTCCTCTCTTATTTGGATAACAGGCTTTGAAAGATCTGGCATCTTATCTCATCAGAAAAGAGACCAATCGCACTAAAAGGTAAAAAGAAAAAAATACAAAACTCTGTCAATGTAAAACAGTATCCCTGTCCATTAATTTCAGGCTCAATGTTAATACCAAACATTATGCATGCACTACAAAAATTAAAATATTTTTTTCCTCATAGTTTTGATGACAAACATGGAGAGTGTTGCCTGAAAACTGCAGTAATGCTTCTGGGTTCTGTCTGCCGTCACACAAATGAGCCAAGCCACTGTGATCTTCCACTTCTCTTTCTCGATCTGGTCTGTCTGATTTCCAAAGCGTATGGCCACACTGATTCCCAGGTAAGACATCCCGGTCAGACAGGCCACCCTTTGATGTGTCTATACTAAGCCATAGTCAAGGCTTGTAATGCTGAACCCATTTTACAGTAAGAGCTTTTCTAGCTTAGTTTTAATTTGTTTTGCATTGTCATAATGCTTTAATGCAGGAAATTGTATTTAAGGTTACATTTGACAACATTAGGGTTCATTTTTATTTAATTTCATAACCTTTCTAAGCCTTAGTAACTATTAGCTCCTATTACAGACAAGAGAGAGAATTCATGAAGAGTCAGTCGGGGAGACATTAGAGACTATGAGAGAATGGCGAAGAAATACCTTCAGAAACAAACTGCTTAATGAATGGAAAACAGACTTTTTCTACCCCACTGAAATGAAGGTAAGCAGAAATACTGCAACAACGTAGTGTTCTCTGTTATGGTTTGACATAAATATTATTCTTTTTGTCCTAAGTGCAGCAGCTATTCGATGTTGTATGCAGTACCTGATTAAACTATGTTTTAAATCCACATGACTTTCTCAGGTATGGAGCAAGTTACTCTCAGTATCCTTCAGTCATGACGAGCACACTTCATTCTGGAGTAACACATTCATGAATGATTTTAAAGGAAAACTAAAAAAGGTGAGAATGGATTTTACTTGACTTGGTGTTTTTCATTTTTTATGTGTACACTTGACAAACAAATGTGAGGATGTGTTTTTGTGTGCTAGGAACCGCCAGTGGCTCAAATTGGAATATACTCAAACAACATGGAAGAACTGAGAGAGACAAGTCCATTGCTATGCAGTGCAATGGAGAAATGTGCACTGGAGGCAGTTGCAAGTATTTGCCAGGTATGTTTTCAAAAAATTATGAAGCACTGATGAAGTAGTTCATAACTACTTAAAGATATTTTTTGTGTTTATAGAAAGACAATAACTCTGTCTATGAATCATTGACAAATAATCTAAACAATATAAAGGAGCAGTGTCTTAGATGCAGGGGAATCTATTTGCAGAAAAAAATATAGTATTTATGTTTATAAGTATGTTTCATTAGCATATAATTGTGTATAACTATGAATCACTATGTTTTCCACAGTTTATGCCTGCATAGGTAGCAAGTTTTCTTCCACAGAGCCCACCATTTTGCGCTGCCATGTTTCTACAATCATCCAGATGGACAAATGAAACCCTGGCTTTAGAGGGGCCTTTTGAGTTTTCATGTTGAATTTTCACCATAGGTTCTGGTACCTGCTTGGAAAGGGAGGGGTGTTCAGTTGGTTACAATTTGCGAACTACCGTTAGATGCCACTTGTCATTTAAAGGTCCGGTGTGTAAGATTTAGTGACATCTAGTGGTGAGGTTGCAGATTACAACCAACTGAATACACCTCGCCTCACCCTCCCTTTTCAAGCATGTTGCAGAAACTTAACAGGCTGCAAAAAATGAAAAAAGATATCATATCCCCTCCTCCACATTAGACTTTTAAGGTTTATTAACAGTTCATTACATCAGTATCAGTGACATATCAGTGACAAATATTGTATGTTCAAGTTTGTCTCAGACTTCTTAACATGAAAGGACAAGCCATGCATTGGCTGAAAATTTACCACACTGTATTCTGACATTGGTGCTCCTGGAATAACTAATGGCATAACTACTTTTTGTGAATGATTTTAGTTTTCCTGGTGTTTTTTTGTCTTTTTAGGATAAATCTGGTCAAGCTCTGTCAGCTCTGTTGGCGAGATATGACATCACAAAGTTTGGGAAGCTGATGTCTGTTGTTGTGCTGAAGTCCTGGCCTACAGATGCCAATGGTGATTACATTGAAGGAGAAGACTTGACATTTCAGTTCCTTATAAACTGGCCCATGGCCAAAGCTGTCTTCCAAATGGCAGGTAAATACTTAAATGTGACATGTTACTGCAAGAATGAGTGTGAATCTGCTCTTTATGAATGCCTCTGGTTTGATCACTCTCCAAGATGAAGTGTGCATGTGTGTACTTGAATTGAACATTTTACAGGAACAAATCTGTTTAGATAGTCACATTGTGGGGACTTTAAGAACAAAAAGCAAGTCCCCATGACATAAATAATTACATTTTAGGGTGAAAACTTGGTCTAAGGTTGATGTAGGTTGATGTAGAGCTGAGGTTTTGGCAAGTAGCAGTAATAGTTAGGGTTAGGCTCCCTTTAAATGAATTTAAGTCGTTTATAATGTCATCTGAAATGATGGAAATTGAACTGTTGTGTCAAAGGGACAGAAAACTTAGTCAAGGAAAGTGAAGGCTGGCTGGCAGTGGGTATTATGGGGGTATTTTTGTTTTGTGTTTACCTCAAGTTGGTCTATTTCAGGACTGTCATACTGATTTTTTGTCATGAACTGTTTTTATTCTGTTGAACTGTATATCTGTACACAACTCATAGTAAAGTTTTTTTGTTGTTGTTGATTTTTGCACTTGTTTTCCAGGTGCAGGAAGTGGACTGATCAACAAATTGTCAGACGAAGCGCAAGTCAGGATCACTTTGGCAACTTCAGCATTCAAATCAGTGTCAGAGAAGTTTCTCAGTGGAGGGATCCAAATTAAGACTTTGAACCAAATTCTCCAGAGAGCACGTGAATTTGTTGATTTGCTCAAGATAGGTGAATATGAACAGGAATAGGTTTCTCCTCCTCTTCCTTTCACTTCTCTTTTTTTCTTTATTCTGTTTCTTATTTCTCCAGATTGTGTATGTGCTCTTTTCAGCTGAAGTTGTTTTTCAACTTCCAGGACACATTTATTCTACAAGAAGTGTTTGTTTGCTTGTCAGCTCAGTTCACTCTCCCTCAGTTGTAACATCAGTTTTGGAGTTTTTTGTGACTGGTCTGATTGATCTTTTCAAGCAGATTTTAACAAAAACTGTGAAGGTTTGGCCCCTCATCACTTTCAAATGTCTACTTTTTAATTATACACTAGGACTGAGGTCCCCTGTAGACTGTAGGTTGTGTTTAGATGGTTGATGTCCAAAGAAGTAAGAATGGTCAACATTTCACAAAAGCAAAGGTTGAAGAAAACTGACAAATGAATTCAAATTTAGCAGCAATTGAAACTGTATGAATTAATGCTTTACAGTTCCAATGGGTAATACTTCTTTTGTTTTAGCTTTACAGTATTCTGCTTCTATATTTGTTATTATTTAAGTGTTTATGTTCCTCTAGACGGCCTCTGTGATGATGGTCGTTGTAAAGATGACAGAAACATGAGAAGATTACTTCGACTAAGAAAAGAGGAAGCAGATGCCGTCCACACTGAAAAAGAACTGGTCAAGAATCTTCTACAAATCTGCAATGAGCTTTCAGAACATGTCAAAGGTAGGCAGAGAAAAAAACATTTGTAAGGTTTAAGTGTTACTAGAAACCTGCCTTAAAATAAAGGTGATATGCTGTGAGGCTTATCGTCATAAGTTACATTGTGATTCCTTGTAGAAATACATCAGCTTACCACTTCAGTGGCTCCTGATCCGTATGATAAAAATCTAAGTGTGAAGGATTCAAAAGGGATAATTCAAATAATCCGGCTTGGTATAAAAAAATTAAACCAGGTATTTACTGAAGGAGCTAATCAAGACCTATAACACAAATGGTCTGTTCTACAGACTGTTGGGAAATGTTTGTATAGTTACATATCTTTGATAATTTTTGAAGTATGAAATACACTGATAAAGCAAGGATCAAGGAACCCCAATATCTTAACCAGGCAATGCTAGAATGAGCAGTACACGGTGTTGACCTGAGGGTTTGCCAGCTGCATTTTGATGGGTAGCATCTCATGCAATTTCCATATTGCAGGGAGGAAGTTTTTACTGACACATTGGTTGTTGTTGAGCTGGTTCTGGTACTGGGCTTCTTGTATTTTGTTTATGGTGTCTCTGCACTATTAGTCATGAGAGTTCATGCTTTATTTTGTTTGCCTTTTTATAATGTGTATTTGGTGTGGGAATACTGATACAGACAATTGCTGATGTGCAGTTTATATGCATGTTAGTAGGTAACTGTGTTATCGTTGTCAGTATAATTATGTGAGATGATGCATCAGTCAGTTTTGTCAGTGCGTGCTCTTTAAGGTTAGAGGAAAATTGCTGAGGTATTCCTCAGCAAGGGTGTAGAAATAATAGTCAACTTTTTAACCTGTAGAACAGGTGGCCTGTTTAAAGTCTGTGGTTCTTCTGCAGGCTCAGAGGGAGTTGAATTGGTCTTAAAGGGCTTGAGTATCTAGTTTCTAGCACTGCTTAACAATGAACAGCGCCTCTGAAAGGGAAGATCTTGGTTCATGATACTTTGGAATCTACAAACATACTTATAATAACATCTTTTCAATCCACAGTTGACTTTGAGGGGTTACACCAAAAATATAATCAGAACATTGAGACAATGTATCTGAGTGAATTTATGAAAGTTCACACTCTTGATGGAGAGACCCCAACTACTACTGGGGAGGTCACTTATTTCAACCTTTGTGATACAACTCGTCAAATGGCTGCAGAACTGCATGCTATTAAAGACAGCACAATCTTTAAAATGTGCTGGGAGAACCAAGTAGAGGAACTATCAAGAGACCAACCTGATAAAGATGACCCTGAACACATCAGTGCGAATGAAGAAATCTACACTCTTGACGTGGTCTACAGCAACATATTCCAGAGCTGCTACAACAAGTACAAATGGCTTTATGATAGTCTGAAGAGTGGGGAACTGTTACTGGAGGACATAGACAACTACTTTGAAGGCTATAAAGGAAGGTATGAAGACTTGGGGAAAGATTTAGACATCATGTGTGGAATAGATCCATCTGATAAAAGAAGATGGATCAGCAAAAGGATTAGGCAGATTCAACAGTACCAAGATCTTCATCTAGCCCTGCAGTCTTCCAAAATCATCATGGCTATCAAGAACACCATGTGTCCAGGAGGAAACTTCAGAGTGCTGGAGAAATTGCTGCAAATGGTATGTTTACCAACTGCTTAATGCTCTGTTGGAGAAGATATTTTAAAGAAACATTGGGTCTTACCTGTAAGACATTAACAGAAGACTGACTTTTGTATCTTTTGATAAATATAGAATAATAGAACAATATATAGTTGTGTTCAGCTGTGTGTGGAATATGTCCCAGATGCACATGATATGGTATAATATGGAGATATGCCAGTATATAACTCTCAGGAAGTAATTATTTATCTTCCACTATACATATTTATTGTTTGGACTTGATAAAATACTAAACTAATCCAAAAAATAGAAAGAAATATGAAATGAAAATTGAAATAATTAACTTTGACATTACATCCTCCTCCAATACATTGTTTAAAATTGTGTATATTTTTCAGAATGAAGCCAACTTCAAGACAAACACCCTGAATTACATAGATGATTCCTTCATACATGCGAAAAATATACTGGAAGACATTACAGAGGATCGCCAGAATTGCCTTCAAGCACTCAGTCAAAGTGAAGAGTTTGTCCATTGGGTCAAAAAAGAACTTGAAGGTACATTACAATCCATTGTTTGTTATATAAATTAAATACAACATCTCACTGCAGCTGAAGCAAACTTGTAATTGCAGATATCAATGAGCTGAAAGTTTTTGTTGACCTGGCATCCATCTCTGCTGGAGAAAATGACATGGATGTGGATCGAGTGGCCTGTTTTCATGACGCTGTCCTTGGTTACTCATCCATGCTCTATGGGCTGAAGCAAGACTCTGACTTCAAGGAGTTCAAGGATTCGTTGTCTAAATTGTGGAAGGCACTTGAAAATGACAAAAAGATACCAGCAAAGCTGGTGAGATTTCACCTCACATCATACCATAACTAACTGTAATTGATGTTGTTACTATAAATTTTTTTAAACAGTAAAAGTTGTACTTCATCAGGGTATTATCACTGTAGTCTTCAAAATTTCTGGTTTATTTATCGTTGATTGTTTTTTTACTGGGCATTTGTGAATACAACAAAAACTTAATAATTAATTTTACTTACATTCAGAAACATGACAGTGTTTTGTTTGATGATTCATTTTAGCGAGATACGGCACGCCATCTGGAATGGTTAAAGACTGTGAGGGAAAACCAAGGATCTGTGGAATTTTCGTCTCTGTCCCTGGCTACATCCATCAATGAGAGGGGGATGTATACCATCAAGGCTCCAAACCAGAAGAGGGTAGGCTAAATGAGTTACATGAAATAAATGCTTAAATTGGAAAGAATTGCAGGGCTACGATCACACTAATAGGAACTAGCAGCTGTTTTTGGGTCTTTGGACTCAAACATACAACTATGATCATCATTTTGATATTTTCCTTTGTAGCTCAGTTTAGAGACTTCCTTGACACTGCAAATTCAGAATGGACATGACAAAACCATGACATGTACCTATGAGGACCTAAAGGAGTTACAAAATAAGCTTATGCTGATGTCTGGAAAACAACAAAATCATAATGAAGTGGAGCGCTTCACTGAGGTAATAATGTATATATATTTTAATCTGTTCCTGTAAAATTATGAAATGTTTAATAGAATGAACGTATATGTTTTTTTTTTTTTTACATACCTTATAATCTCACATCTTCTCTATATTTAGGTGTTTGACAACGTCCAAAGGCTTGCCAAAGCATTTGTAGACCTTTATGCTGCGGGGAACCCACTCTTTAGGTGTTGGGAAGCTAAGATTTATTGCAACACTCAGAGTGATCCATGTATTATTATGGAAATCAACTTTTGCAAGACCCCGCATTGCATACATGGAAGTCTAGTTGAACAACTTATATCACTGTCTAAGAAGATGGAGTTTTTTCTCAGTGACTGGCAAAAGTTCATGGACAAACAGAGATCTGATCACTACTACCTGAATTACTTCACAGCAGAACAAATATTCTATCTGTGCAATGTCGTGACTCCAACAAAAATGAATGCAGAAATAGAGGACAAAGCACTGATGATGCTCTCTTTCATCAAGCCAAACTGCACAACAGCTGATGTCAGGAGTACATGGAGAAGGTTTCACAACCAATATCACCCTGGCAAAAGGGATAATGAAGACAGTGATTTGTCTAAAGCCAGTGTTCAGCATTTCCTACCTGATAACCCAGCAGATGAGGCAGACCAGAGCATTGATTTGAAAGAACTGGAGGACTTGTGGAATGGCTACATGAAGAATGAAGGAATGTTTTTCCATGACCTTTTGGACATAAGGAGTTTAGGGGGTTTATTAAACCTGATGACTGTCACAGAAAACCAATGTCAGTATGAATTGGAAGAGCCAGTGCTGTCAGAGACAAAAGACAGTTCACTCAGAAGGAGGCTCCCCAAAGGCATTCTCTCAAAAGAGCCTAATCTCCTAATCTGCCCACACAATGACGTCTTAACTTCATGCATCTCCTTGTACATGACCGATGACTATGAACCACTACCAAGTTACGATGAGGTTCTCTTGTGCACCCCTGCAACATCTAGTGAGCAAGTAGAGCTTTTCCTGAGGAGATGCCTCACTCCAGGGGACACTAGCAAGAAGATTTACACGATGCTTTGGGCAGACCAACTTACCTATGATGTTAGCTGTGCAATGGAGAAATGTTTTCAGAAACTGCAGTCCTTTGTTCAACATGATTACAGGCTAGTGATCTTTTGCAGCTCCGACAGGGAGCACACTTACATTCCTACTGCATTCAGTCAGTTCAAAAAAAACTTTGTGCCACAAGAGCCATTGGAAAGCATCCAGAAGTACTTGTCCAGGCATTACACTGTCGCCTCAGATCACAAGAATGCTGTGTTCAAGGGTGGCCATACTGTTGGTATTGTTGCTTCCGGGCGTGCAGGAGTAGGTGAGTCCTAAATATACAGTAGATTTTCTTTACTTACTTCCAATTTACTCTGTGCCAGTGATGTATAACGGAATTGGACTGATCATCAACAAAACCCATTTAAGTAAAAATTTCATTTTAGTATTCGGAATCTGAAGATTACCTGTTTATCTAACTTTAATTAACATCCAAACAGTTTTTCACATATTTGGTTAGGAGACCCGTCATGCAATTGTCTTCAAGCATTAGTGTGCTAAAGCAATTTTTGTAGCAATTGAAATTACAGCTTTGGTTTATAAGTTGTTTATCCAATTAATAAACAGTGATTCCTCTGTTGCAGGCAAGTCATTGTATGTCCAAAGACTGTATGAAAAGTTGGAGGGAAGTGTTGAACAAGGAACTGCATTTAAGAAGTGCATCCGACTAACTGAACATGAGGTTGATGACCACAAGATTCTCCAGTCTCTGTATGACACACCAAAACAAAAAGATGTCAAGGTGTTTCACTTTGATGTCACATCCTCGGTAAGCGATGTTAATACAGGATATTAATACTGAAAGTGCTTTCATTTCTGTTACCATGTTGTTTTCACAGAATCTCTAAGCTGGCCAAGATGTTTTCTAATAATAGAAATTATGGTTTCTAGGTGCAAAAAGGTCTGAATGAATTCCTCTTCAAGCTTTTCTTTCTGCGGTACCTGATGGATTCAGATGGACAGATGTATCACTGCAGTCACAAACACTTCTATATTGTTGAGTTACTGGAGTCCACAAATGATCAGACCAGATATGCCACCAGAACAGTAAGTGGACATTTACTGTTTGTGCACTTTAAGGTTATGAAATTATGCCAGACAATTCTGTTGTTTTCATTTTTTAATTGCTGATAATGTTTTTGTGTCCTTGTCCAGTAAAACAGTTTGATAAAACAGATACTCAGTCAAGTACAGCTTGCTGTCACACCCTATTACAATCCTAGCATTTTGTTTCAGCTGCAGGCAGGATAAAGATAATTGACTTGGTGTGGTATATAGCAATTGCTGTAGTTGGTATTCATAGTTGGTAGGAGAGGAAATAGACGTTCATTGAGAGGATAGACTTGAATGATTGATTCAAAATTCATGTGCATTTTCAGGGACGAAAGGAAAACTTTGCCTTCTCAGATGTTTTCCCAAAGGTGTTTTGTCGTCCACCAAAAGAGGTTATGGCTTTGGAGATGCGGAGAGAGGAAAATTTTAACATGGAGCGTGATGACCCCCTCATGGATGATGAATGTTTCAGGAGTGAAGCTTATCAAAGACCATACCAGTACCTTACACGTTTTCACAACAATGACAATCTCGACAACTTCAATTACCGAGGTGTTGAAGGAACACATGCAGAGTATCTTCAGATATTCTTAATCTACTGTGGCATAATGGATCCTTCATGGGCGGAGCTACGTAACTTTATCTGGTTTCTTAATCTTCAGTTGCAAGACTGCGAGAATTCAGTCTTCTGCAACTCTGAGTTTGTCGGGGACACTCTCCATGGGTTCAAGAACTTTGTGGTTAAGTTTATGATCTTGATGTCCAAAGACTTTGCAACCCGATCACTAAGCATCACTGACCAGAGCCCAGGGAGGCAACAAATTGACATCAGTGAGCTCAACGAAAAAGACTTAGCTCCATTCCTCATTAGGAAAAGATGGGAATCCAAGCCACATCCATACATCTTTTTCAATGATGACCACACATCCATGACATTCATTGGATTTCACCTGAGGCTCAATGACCACAATGGGGTTGATGCCATAAATCCATTGACAAAAGAAGTGATAGAGGAAAACATCATGACTCGAGAGCTGTACACTGGCTTAAAACATCAGAGAGTCCCTTTTAATATGGACTTTGATCAGCTTCCTCGAGCTGACAAGATTGAGCATCTCTGCAGCGTGCTTGGCATCAAGTGGCCAACAGATCCCGATGAGACATATGAACTGACCACAGACAATATCCTCAAAATGATGGCAATTCATATGAGATTCAGGTGTGGCATCCCGGTTATCATAATGGGTGAGACAGGATGTGGGAAGACAAGGCTCATAAAGTTTATGTGTGAATTGAGAAGATGTGGAGCACCGGCAGAAAACATGAAGCTGGTCAAGGTTCATGGAGGAACTACATCAGATATGATATATGAGAAAGTGAAGGAAGCCGAAACTCTTGCAAGAACCAATACAGAAAACCACCAGTTTGACTCTGTTCTTTTCTTTGATGAGGCAAACACCACAGAAGCCATTAGCAGCATCAAGGAGATCCTTTGTGATAAGTCAGTGCAGGGACAAGAGCTTGGCTCTGAAACAGGGCTACAGATTATTGCTGCATGCAACCCCTACAGAAAACATACGGACAAAATGATTGAGAGACTGGAAGCATCTGGACTGGGCTACCGAGTCCGGGCTCAGGAGGCAGAAGACAGACTTGGCTCCATCCCTCTCCGCCAGCTTGTGTATCGTGTTCATGTGTTACCACCCAGCATGATACCTCTTGTTTGGGATTTTGGGCAACTCAATGACTCAACAGAGCAAATGTACATTCAACAAATCGTGCGAAGACAAGCAAAGACCAACTTGATAGCCGAGCGCTATATTCCAACCATAACACAAGTGTTATCATCATCACAAAAGTTCATGAGGGAAAAGGATGATGAATGCAGCTTTGTCAGTTTGAGGGATGTTGAACGTTGCATGCAAGTGTTTGTGTGGTTCCACAAAAACCACGACATGTTTGCTAAGGATCTCAAAGCCTTCTTCCAGCAGCAGTCTCAGAGGAAAAGAAACAAGTCACAGTTTTCACCGGCTAGTGACAGAGTAATCTGGTCACTCTTGATGGCCACTGGAGTGTGCTATCAATCCTGCTTGGAGAGCAAAGGGCAATATCAGAAAGCTGTCAGCCAAATTCTTCCTCGCGAGTACAATTCACAGAGAATACAGCAGGAAATCCAACTCATGCAGGACCTTCTACTCAGTGGTGTACCCATGGGTAAGACAATAGCCAGAAACGAGGCTTTAAAAGAGAACTTTTTCATGATGGTGATCTGTGTTGAGCTAAGAATTCCCCTGTTTATTGTTGGAAAACCAGGGAGCTCCAAATCGCTTTCAAAAACCCTAGTTGCAGATGCAATGCAGGGCCCTACATCACATTCAGAACTCTACAAGAGGCTGAAGCAGATACATTTGGTGTCTTTCCAGTGCAGCCCTCACTCAACTCCTGAAGGAATCATCAACACATTCAAGCAATGTGCACGCTTTCAAGAGAGCAAAAACTTGGATGAATACATCTCGGTAGTTGTTCTTGATGAGATTGGACTGGCTGAGGATTCACCAAAAATGCCACTGAAAGCGTTGCACCCATTGCTGGAAGAAGGCTGTGTTGATGATGAGCCACAACCTCATAAAAGGGTTGGGTTCATTGGAATTTCCAACTGGGCTCTGGACCCTGCCAAGATGAATCGGGGAATTTTTGTATCCCGTGGTGATCTGAACAAGCAAGAGCTCATCAAAAGTGCTAAAGGGATTTGCTCATCTGAAGAAAAGGTTCTTGAAAAGATCAAACCCCTCTTTGAACCCTTTGCAAAAGCATATATGACAGTATGTGCAGAAGCCAAAGGATTTTTTGGTCTGCGGGATTTCTACAGTCTGATAAAAATGGTATTTTCAATTACCAAAATGTCTAACGAGTGTCCTACCCCAGATCAAATCACTGGAGCAGTCCTGAGAAACTTCAGCGGAAAAGATGATGTGGATGTGATTGACATCTTCAGCAAAGAGCTCAGAGATGTCTTTGCCAATGCCACCATTACTACCACTGATATGGTTGAGCAAAGCATCTTTCCGGCTTCCCAAACGGAGGAAAGCCGCTACCTTTTAATCCTCACCAAAAACTTTGCAGCGCTTCAGATTCTCCAGCAGATTTTCTTCTCTCGTAAAATCCATCCAGAAGTCATCTTTGGATCTAGTTTCCCAAAGGATCAGGAGTACACGCAGATTTGTAGGAACATCAATCGTGTCAAGGTGTGCATGGAAACTGGACAGACAGTTGTACTTCTGAACCTTCAGAACCTGTATGAAAGTCTGTATGATGCTCTCAACCAATACTATGTGACACTAGGTGGTCAAAAGTATGTTGACCTTGGATTAGGAACACATCGTGTGAAATGCAGAGTTCACCCAGACTTCAGGCTCATCGTCATTGAAGAGAAAGAAGTGGTGTACGAGCAGTTTCCAATCCCACTGATTAACAGGTTGGAGAAACACTACCTTGACATCAGCACTGTCCTCAAAAATGAACAGAAGGAAGTTGCCACACAACTCAAGGAATGGGTCAATGATTTTGTCTCCTTGAGCGTTCAAGACTCCACAAAAAAGCAGTATGTTCCAAGTGATGTCTTCATTGGCTACCACTCAGACACATGCTCCTCTGTGATCCTGCAAGTAACAGAGAATCAAAGTGATGAAACAGATGCGCAGGTCAAACTCAACAAAGCCAAAGACATTCTGCTCAACTGTGCCACTCCAGACTCAGTTGTTCGTTTGGGTAAATCCAAACTGCCAGATGAGGAAAGAGAACATTTAATCAAAGAATATGTTAAAGAGGAGATGCACAGCTCACTGGGAGACTACATTGTCTATCACACACAGCAGTCGGACCAGACATGCTTCTTATTCACTGAGGTAATTTTTTTTACTATGTTATCAAATATTACATTGAAAAAACATCTCCCTAGCGTTGCAGCATTGTTAATGCCAAATAATGGAGATATGCCTTGCATTTATGGGTCCATCTATTTTTCATTCTTAGTTTAAAAGGAAAAAAAAGTCAACCTTCATCACTGGCATACATTTTTGGTTTCTGGTTTTGGTACCTACCCCCCCAGAGTTAAGGACTCATCAGTT